>PITA01005367.1:50004-99919 GCA_004023965.1 Spilogale gracilis
TGCTTCTCCCTCTGCCTGCCGCTCCTGCTGCTTGTGCCCCCGCTTTTCTGACAAATAAATAAAATCTTTAAAAGACTGTAGAAATGGCGTTGTCTGACTTCTGTGACAAGGTCATAAGACATGGATTCCATCTTCCTTTCTCTTGGACTGCTCACTCTGGAAGAAGCCAGCGATCACATCTCTAGGACACTCAAGCAACTCTAGATAAAGATCTATGTGGCATAAAACTGAGGCTTCTGCCAACAGCCAGCAGCAAGTTGAGTCACCTGGGAAACAAATTCTCCAGCCCTAGTCAAGCCTTCATTTGACTGCAGCCCTTGCTGACATCTTGACTAAAAGGTTGTGAGAAACGCTGAGCCAGAACCATCCAGCTAAGCCTCTCCTTAATTCCTGACCCATGGACACTGAAACAGTACGTGTCTGCTGTGGTAAGTCACTACAATTTCACAGTATGGACAGGGCACTGGCTGTGTCGTGAGGCTGTGTGGAGGGCTCATTGAACAGGGTGAGGCTGAAGCCAGCAGGTAGGTGTGGGCCCGGTGAGAAAAGATGAAGTCAGGGCGCTGTGGAGACAACGCAAGGGAGCCAGGAGAACTGGGGCTGACTTGGGTGGGACTGGGCGGGGGATGCCTAGGTTTCTGGCATGGGTGATCGGGCCGTTCACAGAGCTGGGGTTACAGGCGATGCGGTAAGGGGAGAAACACTGAGTCCGTTCCTGGGTGTGTTGGGTTCCGGGTGCTCGTGGGGTATTTAGAGGAAGAGGTGCAGGCACAAAGCTGCAGCCTCTGTAAAATTTTTACTCAATGGGTGCACGTACTAAGCTCCAGACAGCATGGCAGTGGGTATTTTTAATGTTGGACCTGTGAACAACGAAGAGGGCTGCCTCCTGCAGAATGCCACACCCTTTAAGGCTACTGGATTTGATTTCAGATATGTGAGTGCCTCCCAAGTAATAATCACAGCATCTAGTCCTTTTGGATGAACCCCAGCTGCTCAGCTGGAAGCTCTCTGCTGGTGTTATCTCCCCCCACTGTATATTCTTCTAAATCAGTGGTTCCCAACCTTTGCTCTGCATTCGAAACCACCTGGAAATTTTCGTGAGCATTAAGTGGAATAATTTAAAATTTCCTGGTTGGTGGCAGATAGTGGTCACAGTCTTCTTTCTGCCTAAAAACTGAGATTAGACGCTTATCTTTTTCTCCCCTTCCTGGACCAAAAGGGATCCTGTCTGTGAAAGAGTTTTGTGAAATGCAAAATTGTATTCAAATGTAAATGATAACCTTTAACTTCAGGAGAAGTCAAAGATCTTGTTATTTTTAACTTTTTACTATGGAAAACATCAAACTGTATAAAAGTAAAGAGAATAATATAATAAGCCCTTGTTATGGTTTCAGAAATAATCAGTTCAGATTCAGAAATAATCAGATTCGAAATAATCAGTTCACAGCCAATCCTATTTTATTTCAATTCTCACCGACTACTACCTCACTGCATTATTTTTATCACAAATTTATAAATATTTCAGTATGTAGCTCTAAAAGAGAATCTTTTTTTAAAGCTGTAATTCTATTCTCACACTTAAAATTGTACCAATAATTGCTATCTCTCAAATAGTCAGTGTTCACATTTCCCATCTTGCCTTTTGTATCTTCATATTAGGATCCCAGTAAAGCCCAATTGCTTCAACCAATGTGTCTCCTCAATCTCTTTCTGTGTACAGATTGTGCCTCCGTCTCTTTTTCCCCTTGTAATTTGTTTATTGAGGAAACCAGGTCATTGGTCTTATAGAGTTTCTTTTAGTCTAGATTTTACTGGTGGCATCCTCCTCGTTTAAAAATTTGAACTTTATTATTTTTAAAAAGGTTTATTTACTTATTTGAGAGAGTGTGGGGGAGGGGCAGAAGGAAAGAATCCCAGTGTGGAGGCTGACAACACAGGGCTCAATCTCAGGACCCTGAGATCGACCTGAGCCGAAATCAAGAGTTGGATGCTCAACCCACTGAGCTACCTAGGTGCCCCTAAACTTTATTTTTTTGTAGCAGTTTTAGCTTTACAGAAAAAATTGTGAAGATAGTATACAGAGTTCCCATATAGTCTATCTGGTTTCCCTATTATTAATATCTTATATTAGTATGGTATATTTGTTACAATAATGGACCAATATCAATACATTATTATTAATCAAAGTCCATATTCCAGTCAGATTTCCTTAGCTTTTACCTAATGTCTTTTTTCCGATCCAGGATCCTATCCAGGATACATTATTATATTTAGTCATCAGGAATCCTAAAGATCCCCTTTGTTCTGACAGTTTCCCAGACTTTGCTCCTTTTCAGCAACCGTAACAGTTTTGAGGTGTACTGCTCGGGTATTTTATAGAATGCCCCTCCTATGGGGTTTAATGCTTTCCTCACAATTAGATCAGGGTTATGTCATTTTGGGAGGAAGACAACTAATATTAAGAACCATATCCATCACGTGATATCAAGGGTACACACCGTCAACAGGATTTATCACTGTTGATGTTGACCTTGATTCACCTGGCTAAAGTAATGTTTGTCAGGTTTCTTCTCGAAGTTAGCTACAAAATAGCTCCCCACCCCACCCCCTTTCCATAGAGTCCTCACTGGAAGGAAGTCATTATTCACAACCCACACTTAAGGAGTGGTCAGTTGTGCTCCACCTCCTGGAGGACAGAGTATCTATATAGATTATTTCAAGGTTTTCTGCGTGGCAGATGCCTCTTCCCATTCATTTCTTTACTTATGCATAATTTTTTTCAGTAAGCTCTATACCCGGCATGGGGCTTGAACTCATGACCCTGAGATAGAGAGTCAAATACTCTACTGACTGAGCCAGCCAGGTGCCCCTGCTTATGCATTAGTTCCATCAGAATGGACCCACAGATCCTTACTTTATACTTGGGTTATAATCCAATCCTTCTTTATTTTACTGCTCAAGTTGTTTCAGCTTTGGCCACGGAGATCTGTTTCAGTTGACTCCCGTGTCCCTCCTGTCCTTTTGACATATTCCTATCCATATGGGTCCTTTTTTTTTCTTTTCATTAAAAAAAAAGGTCTTTCACATCACAAGATGCTCTAGGTTTATCATGTATCCATCAGGTATATTTCTTGTACATCAGGTACATTCCAGTGCTTGAATCGGCCATTTCTCCAAGGAGTCCTGGTTCCTGTTAGTAGAAAATGATTTTGGAAATCAAGCTCTGGGCACTGGGCTTGTTTTTTTGCTACTGGTGTAGCCCTGCTTCTATACCCCCTCAGCTGACAGAGCGAGGAAATTGTGTATACTAGCCTTTGTATATGCACATATCTATTTCTTTTTTTTTTTTTTAAAGATTTTATTTATTTGACAGAGAGAAACACAGCCAGAGAGGGAACACAAGCAGGGGGAATGAGAGAGGGAGAAGCAGGCTTCCCGCCGAGCAGGGAGCCTGATGTGGGACTCGATCCCAGGTCTCCGGGATCATGACCTGAGCCGAAGGCAGTCGCTTAACCAACTGAGCCACCCAGGCACCCCCACATATCTATTTCTGTATGTAACCATCTATAGCTGAATTAGACTAAACACAATTTTATACTGTCTCCTGCTCTAATCCACTACCACATGGATCATTTTAGCTTCTTCCTGATATTTTAAAAAAAGATGTTTACATTTCTTGTAAAATCATAGATCCAGATTCAAATTCAGTTTTTTTTGCAAAAATATTTCATACTAGGTGATGTGTTCTTCCATCATGAGGTACATGATCTCTGATTTTCTTTTGGTGATATTAGCAGTCACTGACAATCATTTCCCACAATCTGTTACTTAAAGTTTAAAAAATAGTAAAATTATGATTGGCTTTTCTTTTTTAACTGGAATACCCTACATAAATTTCCTCTTACTATTTGGTAGGCTTGAGGTACAGCCCATTTAAAAAAAAAAAGACAGGATAAATGCTTCATCCTTTTCCTTCTCCTCATTATTTTAAGATTCAAATAGTATTTATTGAACCAATGGACTGATGATCTCAGAAGCTCCCAAAATTTCTCAGTTCTCTGTAATTTAGGATGTCAGAACTCTTTTGATGGCCTCCTTAAGCCAAAAGAAATAGCCATCAATTTTACTTACTGAGTAGGTAGGTCCAAACATCCTGATAAGTGTTTATGTCCTGACAACATGGCACCTATGTGTCACCACCAACATCTCAAACCCTCACTCCCTGTTCCACACTGATTTTTATCCCATACTTTTCATCACAACTGCTAAAACCCCAACTTCACAAAGATATAACATCACCAGAAAGGATGTAGCCATCTAATGATAAATCTAATCACTGAATCGAAGCTAATAGTGTTCATGATGTCTGAAAGAGACTATTAAATTTTAAATTTCAGTATTTGTTTTTATTTTATTTTTAATTTATTTTAAAAATATTTTATTTGACAGAGAGAGAGCACAAGCAGGAGGAGCTGCAGAGGGAGAGGGAGAAGCTGGGGCTTCATCCCACAACCTTGGGGCCAGGACCCGAGCCAAAGGGAGACGCTTAACCGACTGAGCCACCCAGGCGCCCCATTTGGTTTTTCTTTTGATTTTAGTATTGAAGTACAGTTAACATATGATGTTACATTAGTTTCAGGTGTACAACACAGTGATTTGACAAGTTTGCACATCACTCAATGCTCACCACGGTGACTGTGATCACCATCTCTCATCCTCTATTCCCTATGCTGTACTTTCCATCTCCATGACTTATTTTATAACCGGAAATTTGTACCCATCCACCCATCCCCTTCCTCCTCATTATTTTTCAAATGACTTCATTCTTCAGCATCTTCTGCGGCTGACCACTGAGTTCATATGGTTTTGAGTACCATTATGAACTTGGAGTAGCTCTGGAGGGACAGGGCACTGCTCAGTGATCTACCTCCAGCCTTGACTTCTGGATACTCTGCCTCAGGAGGGTGGAATGGGGGGAAGGGGATGGAGGCTGGGCTCCCCCAGCAGAGGCAGAGAGCAGTCTGGGAATGGTTGGCAAGATGGCGGAGGGGGGAACCTTGGGGACGCCCAGATTCATTCATACTTAAAGAGTTCTGGTCTCCAAAGTCATTAATCCTTATACAGCTGTTTCCTTGGTTTCATAGTTTTCCACACTACCTTAGAAACAGCTGACTCCATCTTAAAAGCCTCCTCCTGCAACCAAGAAAGAAAAATAGCCTGAAGCTCTAGGAAGGGCAGGTCTCTCCCAGGTAGGACAGAAAGCAAGTCACCTTTGGAATGTTAGGGTAAGTGTTGGGGCACTGATTGCTTATTAGTTACCTGAAACAAATTTAAAAACCACCACCAGAGATTCTGATCCAGTTGGTCTCCGGTGGACTGTGGAATTGGCAGTTTTTGTGAGCTTTTTACAAGGTGATTCCAATGTTCGATGGGGGCTATTTCCCACCCTGCAGAACTCTGACAGGCCAAAGAATTGTGCCACACAGTGTCATCACCTTGATCTAGCTGCCTGATGTTGGCTGCATTCCAACCATAGGCCTTTAATATAAGACACATCACTCTGCCCCTACCCTCCATTCCAAGGATGGTTACAATAAATTTGTGCTGGGCACTGTTCTAAGTGCTTTTAACATTTCACTATTTCTGTATCATCTCTACTTAAGAGATGAGGGACTGGGGGCACCTGAGGCTCAGTTGGTTAAGCGACTGCCTTTGGCTCAGGTCATGATCCTGGAGACCCAGGGTGGAGCCCCACATCAGGCTCCCTGCTGGGTGGGGGGGGAAGCCTGCTTCTCCCTCTCTCACTCCCCCTGCTTGTGTTCCTTCTCTGGCTGTGTTTCTCTCTGTCAAATAAATAAAATCTTAAAAAAAAGAGAGAGAGAGAGAGATGAGGGACTGGCGAACTGAGAGAGTTAAAGGAATTGCCAAGGTCACAAGCCTGTGTCTGGATGGGTTCTTGGGCTCTTTCCTATTATGTGCTGTCACTTACAGGTTATGACTTTAAGTGTAAGCCCTCTCAAGGAGCTGCCTCCTCCCTTCCTTTGCGTAATAAATACTGACTCTTGGTGTAGGGGCTATCTGCGTGGGGAACTGGTCTGGGGTGAGGCATTCCGAATCCTTGTTCTCAGCATCGGGCACTAGTAGCTGCCACCTTCCTTCACAGCTCCAGGTCCTGGTGTGTTTGGGTAAAGTCCCGAAAGCCTTTGGCACTTCTACCTCTGACCCTCCCTGTGAGCACAGCTCACACCCCAGCTTTCCTCACTTACCCTTCCCCTGAAAATCGCACCAGTCCCATCCTATCCTAACTGTCCTATCTGCTGCCTGTCGCCACCCCCAATTTCTCTCTAGCACGACTCTCCCTGACATTCAACCAGCCACTGAGTCCCCCGCCCCTCACTCCGCCAGCCAGGGCAGCTACACCCACCGCTCCTTTCCAAGCCCACTGCCCAAGGGCAGGCCAGGTGTCCGAAGCCAGCTCGGTCTCAGTCCTTCCTATCCCGGGCCCCAGCCCCGGGCTCCGTGTGCCACCCGAATCAAACCAGTTGCGGTTCCCTGACGATCCCGTGCTGCGTCCAGCCGCAGGCCTCGGCCCCGGGGACAGCCTGCCAGGCCGGCCCGCCCCGACACCCGCCGACTGCCGCAACCCCGCAGGCCCGGCACTGTGACGCCGGCCTCGCCGCCTACGCCCCGCCCCACCCGGAGCCCAACCCGGACGGGGCTTTCCGGTTCCCCCGAGTCCCGGGCCTGCAAGCCCCGCCCCGATTGGCTGCCGCTGAGCTCGCCGGCCCGTTGGGCCCTCGGGACTGCGGCCGGGACGGCGTGGGGCCATGGCCGGCTTCCGCAAGCTGGGGTTGGAGGAGGCCCTGATGCTGGGGTCTGGCTGGCGGCACGCGTGCCACGCCCTGTTATACGCGCCGGACCCGGGGACGCTGTTCGGCCGTATCCCGCTCCGCTACGCCGTCCTGGTGAGAAGGGCGCCCCGCCTCGCCCCGCCCCCGTCCCCGTCCCCGTCCCCGCGGATGCCGCCCTGACGACCTCGCTTCCCCTCCCGCAGATGCAGATGCGCTTTGATGGGCGCCTCGGCTTCCCCGGAGGCTTCGTCAACATGCAGGACGGCGGTCTGGAGGCCGGGCTGAACCGCGAGCTGACCGAGGAGCTGGGCGAGGCCGTGGCCGACTTCCGTGTGGAGCGGGCCGACTACCGCAGCTCGCACGCGGGGCCTGGGGCGCGCATCGTGGCCCACTTCTACGCCAAGCGCCTGACGCTCCCGCAGCTGGTCGCGGTGGAGATGGGCGCCCCGCGTGCCAAGGACCACGGGCTGGAGGTGGGGCCCGGCCCGGGAACCCCACCCCCATGTTCTCCCTGCCCGCCCCCCACCACCCCCGAAAGCCAGTCCCCCACTTTCCTGGGGTGGTTAGGATCTTGGGCTTCTTTCATCTGGTTGACAAGCCACAGCCAGCATAGTCTCCCCTCAAAGGTCTCTCCCTTGTCTCTCGTTTACTGGCCTCTGCAGTTGTTTTTCTAGAACATACTTATCCAAACCTGTCTGCCCCCCCCGCCCCCCTCCATTGATTTGGCCAAGCATTGCACCCCAGGCCTCTGATTTTCTTACTTAGAAGATGTGGCCCGATACATTGTGGGGAACCTTTGTCCTTAAGCTAGTAGAGTAGGGGAGTAGACTGTGTATAGAGATGGTTTTCAAACTTTGACATATCAGGATCAGCTGGGAGGCTTATTAACGACCCCACTCCCAGAATTTCTGGTTTAGTGGAGGAAGGAGAGAAGGATCTGAGAATCCGCATTTTTCAAAAGTTTCTAAATGGTGCTTATATAACTGGTGTGGTGTATTTTTGAGAACTACTGGTGTAGGGTCAAGCATACATCCTGGAGGCAAGAGGCGCTGTAAGTTTAGTGATGTAGGAGGGAGTAGCATTTATGAAGCTGGATGGCACAGTCATTTGTCTGCAGAGAGCTGGGCCCACCAGGTAAAAGATATAAGTCCTCAGGCCTACTTCTGCTGGACTGGTAAGGGATGAGACCTCTGATCTGGAAAGATCTGTCTAGGATGAGATACCTGTCTCATCGTCACCTTTCTCCTTTTCGCAGGTGCTAGGCCTGGTACGGGTTCCCCTGTACACCTTACGGGATGGTGTGGGAGGCCTGCCTGCCTTCCTGGAGAATTCTTTCATTGGCACTGCAAAGGAGCAGCTGCTGGAAGCCCTTCAAGATTTAGAACTGGTAGAACCTGGTTCTCTTACAGCCCGGAAGATCTCCCTACCTTGCTAGAGGCAGCCCTCTGTGAACCCATGGAACCTGGGATGAGGCTCTTAGTACAAAGGGAGGGAGGCGGGAGTGGGGCTGGGCCTGGTAGATGATAACAGATTAAAAGTATGTACAGTATGTTTGAGTTGAGGGCCCCCTCCCATCAACTCTCAAAATCCAGAGCAAAATTCTGCAGCCCATCCCAGGGGCCCTGGCAAATTCTCAGAGCCGGCTTCCTCTCTGTCCATTTGTACACGCACGGTGTGGTAGCCCCCGAACCCATGAATGTGCAGTCTGTGCCCACGTACAAGGTGACGCCTCCCCACAACCCCCATGTGCAGTTTAACCAGGAAGTGGCACGTGTAGGGTCTAGCTTGTCATTGGAGCCATCTCCTTGTTGGGAAGGAGCCTCTGAACCAGGGGAGCATCTCTGCACACACACATACACGACTGTTCTTCTGGGTCTAGCCCAGCCGTGCTTGCTGTGGAGAGGAGAAAAGCAGAGGACCCTTTCCCTCCTGAAAATGGTTGTGTCCTTGCCTGGCTGTTGGCAAAAGCAATTTACCCCTGAAAGGTGGCTGAGGGTCCTCACCAACCTCCTGCCCTCTTCTGAAATTGAGCAGAAGGGGTGAGAAAAATGACTTGGTCTCCTTGGACTTGAGACTTCTGAGTCCTGGTGCATCTCCTCCAAAGCTATCATGTGGGACACCTTAGACTGGGGACAACAGAAGGGAATGGGCCCAGCCCTAGTCTAGCCCTGTCCTGACCAAAAGAGCCTGCCAGCAAAGAAGGGCTTAGCGCTGAGCCTCAGAGCCCTTTGGTGTTTTGGACAAATCATCTGTCTGAGGTATTGGAGATCTGGGGATCAGAGAGCCATGGGTCTTGCTCTCCAGGAGGTTAAAGGGCAAAATGGCAAATATTTCAGGCTTTGTGAGCCACATGGTCTTTGTAGAATCTGCTCAGCTCTTCCATTTCAGTAGTGGTGAACAACAGATAATGGGCGTGGCTGTGTACCAATAAAACTTTATACAAGGAGGTGGCCAGCCATAAGTAATCAATTTAATTACGATGCCTATTTACTTGTTTCATTTGTGTCAGTGTTAAGAAGGAAATAAAAGATTGATACAGGTCTTCCCTTGATACGTTTTACTTTTTGCTAGGGAGGTCTGGAAGGGCCGGCCCTCTGAAGAGCGTGTACACTGAAAAATAAGGACAAAGTACCAGGGAGGGCTGTGGGAATAATATTCGGGTTATTCCAGAGAGTAGCACGTATCAAGCTTCTGAGGAGGAATCTTAGCGGATATTCCCCATCAAAGGGAGGGGAATTAAACTCCGTTTCTCAAGTGGGGTAGCAGAGGGATAAGCAAAGAATTTGCAGTCATTTTTAATTTACCAGAGCATGGTCTAGAAATGGGAAAAGGCCAGTGTAATTAGGCTCTAGGAAGCAAGGGGAGAGGACGCTGGAGAGGCGGGCAGGAGCCAGGTGGCCTCTCACAAGGCCTGGCCAGGGGTGGGTGGTGTGTGCAGCATGGACTGGAAGGGGGTAGGGTAGGGGGTGGGAGATGAGGGAGGTCTGAGCCATTGTGGTAGAGGAGGTGGGAAGACACGGATGCACTTGAGAGAGGTGTTTATGGTGCCATTGACAGGCCCTCTGATGGACTGAGTGTGGGTGAGGAAAGGGAAAAGATTCAAGGGTGATCTTTTTTGTTTTTCTTTTTTTTTTTTCCTTTTTTTTTTTTTTTCTGTTTGTGTCTTAAGTCATCCAGACTGAGGATGGAGGGAAATCCTGGGTCAGGATGGAGAAGTTTGTGCAGGGGTCAGAGTCAAGGTCATTCTGGGCATGTCGAGATAAAAATTTGTGAGTCATCTTTGTAGAAATGGTATGACAATCCAAAGAGGTCTGGCAGGGAGAGAAAAAAGAGAAGATGGTTCAGGATGGGGCCCTGAGGAGACCCCGGTCTTCGGGTTCAGGAGGAGGAGCAGGCCATGTCGAAGAGGCTCAGGAGTTGAGAGGAGGCTGCTTTAAGACAGTGAACTCTGCCAAGTGCTTACGAGAGTTTTGGTAAAACGAGGGCAAAACTGTCTATCAGATTTAGTGGCTGGAGGTTCTTGTTGACTTTGAGGGGAGCAGTTTCAGGAAAGGGTGGGAGGGGAGTGGAAGGCAGACCAGAGTTGGGTGGGTGAGTAGTGGGGGACTGGACAAAGGGAGAAGTTGGTTCTAAAGGGGTGTGGAGAAATGGCTTGATACCGGGAGAGGGCTGCCGGGTCAGGAACAGCATTTCCAGAAGGAGACGGAGCCTGAGTTTGTTGATGGGAACAAAGTAGAGTGAGGCAGTGCTGAAGGGGCCACAGTCCCTGAAGAAAGAGGAGGTCCGGCACCTCTGACAGGAGACAGTCCCGCAGCATCACAGGCCTCAGGGAAAGGGAGAGGAAGAAGAAGGAGTAGAGGATGAAGAGGGCTAAGTTAGTGGTGGGATGACGGAGCTGGACTGCCTTGATGGAAATGAAGTGAGATTGATCCACTGGATGTGGGCGGAGGACACCCCCAGAAGGCACAAAGTCATTCATCACTGCATGGAAAAGCAAGCTGGTTAAAGAAATAGCAGAATGGCAGGGCAGGGCTGAGCTAGGGGTCAGTTCAGAGTAGGAATCTAGGCCCTCGTGTGGGTCACGGGGTGAGAGGTGTGCACGCATACATAGCCCTGTCTTCCCATCCTGGGGGTTGGGCAGCGAAGAAGCAGCCTCGGCTGTCCCCTGGTGTTTTACAGAGGAGTGCAAGCACGGGAGGGAGACAGGGCAGGAAAGAGGGCAGGTGCTAGAGAGACCCTAAGGACGGGCTGTGGGGTAAGAGTTTTCATGTACATACAAGGGGAAATGAAGACAGGCACTTCAGGGGCAGTTAGCGAATCATGGAGGCAGAACTGCAACCTGTGGGGCAGTGGGAGGCTATTTGAGCCAGAGACGGATGCTTCTGAAATCGAAAGGTGGAGCCGTCACAGGTCAAGTCCAGGTCCGTGTGATGAAGCAGGACCCAGATGTTGGAGAAGGTAGTGTGAACTAGGAACCGCCGTCCTCGGTGAACAGGAGGCACCTAAAGGCCAGAGACGGCTGCCAGCAGGGGACAGTGGGCACGACAGGAGCCTCCGAGGAGAGGGATGGAGTAGTGGTCCAGAGAGACAGTGGAGAGCCCACACGTGGTCCCGTGGCACTTCTTGGCCCTGGAAGGAGCTGGGGGTGGAGAGCAGCTGTGGAGATAGGGCCTGTGCAGGTCCGGCCGAGTGCATTCTGGGGGGTAGTCTGGCTGCGCCTCCCACCTGTCCATGCAGCCCCCAGAGGTCCTGCCTCTGCTCTGCCCGAGAGTTCCCGTGGCCCGTCTCTACGTCTCCTGGCACTTCAGACGTCCACCTACTTTTTTATCCCTACTCCTTATTTTGTTAAGTCTCTAGTGATGTTAAGGGGGAGAATCTGTGGCCTTCCCGAGTCCTTCCTCACACATACCCTCCCAGTCAGTAGCTCTTGTCACAGGGAGAGCCATCTTAAAGGTGTCTTCCATTTTCTGTCTTGAGTGCATGTCACTGGCCTTGTCCCTCCCATCCACAGGGACGCCAGGGGTCCTGCAAGTTTTCCCCCAGGTTTCTCCTCTCTCACCCATTGCCATCCTGCTGCCAGATGAGGTCACCTGGGCATGGTTGCCCACATGGGATCTCCCTTGTTAAACCAGCCGTCAGGTGGAGAAGAGAGCAGCCTTCCTAGCAGGCCTCGCCTCCTCCCCTTAGCTGCTGCAGTGACCATCAGCACCTGACCTAGTCCCTGTCTGAAACACTGGCTTGATGATTCCTGGGGAGCGGGCTCACTGAGGCAGCACTGGGGACAGGGCTTTGAAAAGGCACACCCGGCACTATTTACTGGTACCTGATGCCCGCCTCGTTTCATTCCTTGTTAGTGCATTTCTCTCTGGGAGGCTGAGTGGCCCAGGCTGCCTCCCCGACGCACACAAACATTTCTGCCTTTCTCAGCAGAATCAGCTACATGTTCACACTTCTCAGTTCTGGGCTTTTTCCTGGATTGTGTGACTGCTGGTGCTGAGTTAACACTTCTGGGTCCCAGGCTGTCTTGAGCCAAAGTTATACACAGTTATCAAGTTTCTGGCAAGCCTATTATAAGCAGAAACATCTGAGGGAAGAGTAGCTAGCTAGTCCTTCCCAGTTACTTGGGTCCTCAGAGGCGGCTAAGTGAAACAGAGGAAGGCAGAGGTAGAGAAGTGGGAAGGGACATTTTCTGCAAGTTTCAGTTTATTGCAGAGAAACTATTTTTCTTCTATACTTTCTACCCCACACAGATGAATAGGAAAAATAGGATAAACATTTTCTCTGTGCTGAAATTAGTGAATGGCATCCGAATTTGAGCCAAACTAACAGACATTGGCCCTTGACGTACCTCAGAAGGGTAGACCAGGAGGTGAGGGGATTCTATTTAAAATACAATTATGAGGAAGAGGGACTGGGGGTATGATCAGAGCAGAGGAAAAAGAGAAACATCCAGAGGATTTAAGGCCACAGAAAACTCTGTAAAGGAGAAACCATGTGGCTTCACCTTCCCTGGTCCCCCTACTTTGTATCTGACTCCGCTCAAATAGGAAAGTTCATGTTTCCTCCAGCGGTAAAGGCAGCCTGGCCGAGCGCTGAAACTACCTTGTAGGCAAAGCAACACTGGGGTACAGGGAAGGACAGGACCCACAAAGGAATCTCCTCACCTAACAGACTGGAGGGAGTCTGTGTGCAGGCTTTGCCCCAAAGTGCTCAGCTCACTGTGATGCAGAGATGTGAACCCATGTCCCAAACCCAAGGGGTTCCCCGCCCCCCATGGGTTCTCTTACTCTCCGTAGGCGTTCCCAGCAGATGCAGTGGTGAGGATACCATCTCCTTCCACAGAGGGAGATGACCTCTGGGCGGGGTCTGCAAGTTTGTGTACATTATAACTGATTATAATTACACTGAGATGTAGACTATAGTGTTATTTCCATACTTTTTAATGGAAAACCAAGTCCATTGGGTGAATTGTGGGTTTTTCAGATACTATTAAATATGGCTGAAAACCTCCCAACTCAGCCTGTGGTCTGCCGCCTTGTCATTCTCAGCTAGGACATTCTGGGCTTTCTCAGAACAGACCTTTAAAAACTACTAGAATGATCCATGTGGCACCTGGGTGGCTCAGTGGGTTAACTGTCTGCCTTCAGCTCAGGTCATGATCTCAGGGTCCTACAATCAAGCCCCACCTTGGGTTTCCTCTCCGCGGGGAGCCTGCTTCTCCCTCTCTCTCTGCCCTTGCTTGTGCTCTCTCTCTCGCTCGCTCTTTCTCTCAAATAAATAAAATTGTTAAAAAAAAAAAAAAAGCTCCTAGAATGATCCAACTGTCCCTGCCTTTATATTTATTTTAACTGAAATTTGGGCACCTACATGGTTCTGAATAAATTTCTTACCAGGAGAGCAAAATATACTTCATAGCTTTATTTCAGGGACATTTGCAGTTAAATGCCACTTACTAATTGTGTGAAACCCAACAAGATGTACAGGTAGACAAGGTTAGGTAAATTCACTGGTAAACTTCATCCTTTAACAAAACCCCTCTACTGTTTGTTGATGACAAGCAAGAAAGAAAAGTCTTCGGGGATTGGCCCCGTTGAGGCTGCTGGCATGCCCTGAGTTGTGGACTAACAAGTTAAGGATGCTTCCCCGTCTGATCGCCCCATTGGTATTGTACTCACCAGCGGGCACCCTGTCCAACTCTGCTTCTGCATGACTTCTCGAACCTTCACTACACCATCATCATTCACAGAGGGAGTCAGAATGTGCAGTGCGCATGTACAAACAAGTCGCAAATTCAGGATTCAGGTTCTGCCTCAGATGTGAAGGAGTCATTTTGCTTAAGTGAGATCACCCGCCTTGATGAGGCACACCACTACAGGGAGCGGTGAGCAGAGCACCCCGCCCCCCCATCACGAAATCCCCAAAGCCAGTGTGATTTTGGAAATGTAAACACATTTCCACATTCTGATGGGCCTCTGTTATTTATGACATTTGTGGTTGTAACAGATTCTCCGACTTAAGACCTTTTAGTTTATATACCTGGAGATCAGAGAGATACGTCGATTTCAGGAATATTTGATCCAAAGTCTCAATGACTTCGTTTTACGCTTTCACTACGCTCTGTTGTAAAGTTCCAGGTCGTGCTGTTTCCCTTATTTGTATCCAAGGGAGGAGTCTTTAGTTTTGCCATGATTGGGCCAGCCCTGGCCAATCCCTGTGACCAAAGGCAGGCCGTGGGCTAGTTGGCTTAGGTCTGGGAAAGATCTGAGTCTGTGACTGCCGAAGGCGATAGAATTAAGTGAGAGCCAATTCTATTCAGATTTCATAGCTGCTATTTAATAAGAGAGGAAGAAAAGCACGACGTCCAAACTGGCAGTAATGGTGTCACAGAAGGCAGAACATTACCTCTGAATTAAGTACATGATTATTTTTGTCCATCACAGCATAAACGGGGCACAAACGAAAAGTATTGTTCTGCCTGATTTCCAACAATTCCATGTAATTGAAGGATTTGTGTGAAAGCACTGTCTCTTCCTGGCAGCCTGCCCACTCCACCCCATATTCAATAAAAGACTGAAGTCAGAAATGGATTATGTAGCTTCTATGCCATGGTAACTAGATACCATAACGAATCCTGCGTCCCTAGCCTGTGTTGTTGGGAATGCTTGGGCAGAGATGAATCCAACAGCACAGCCCTTCTACTCTAAGTCCAAGCTGAATATTCAAGCCTCAGCAGCAGTATCTCAAATGGCCAATTAAAAAAAAATTACAAATTAGGCTGTTCTCCAAAGGGTGTTATAAAACATTTATTTACTTAAGTGACTATAAAATTGGTAATATGGTTAGGACTCAAATTAATGGGCTGGGGGAGCCTTGTGAGTTTATTTCATAGGCTCTACTTGGCCAGAACATTCTGCATCAGTTTCTGTCATCCAGAAGCCAACAGGCTACCGAGCCTCTTATAACGGACAAGGTACCATCCTACTTCCTCCTGTTTTAAACACTATCACCCTGGACTCCCTTGAGATTGTGTGAGAGTGTGTGTGTCCATATCTATCATATATCCTCATTTCTAAAGAGAATTGTCTACTTAACCTACATCATGTTACTTATTTGTGGTCATCTTATTAAATACGAATTTCATTGTACAGATAAGGAAAGAGGTTTGGAGACATGAAATGATTTTCCAACAGTCCTAGAGCTATATGTAGCAAAGCCTGAACAAAACTGAGGTCCGCATGTGGTCACAGCTTACGATCTGACCCACCGAGCTTCACCTCCTCACTGCCTCTATGGGACATGAATTAAGTTCTATTTTTCATTTTGCTTTCAGCTTTGCTTCCCTCCCTGTCTACCTCTTCCCTGCCAAGCTCTATACTCATTGATTCAGGAAATGTTTTTTGAGCATCTCTTACACGCCAGACATGTTTCAAGTGCTAGAAACACAGCAGTGAGCAAAATAGGCAAAAATCTCGGCCCTTAGGAGTTTACATTTTAGTAAGACTAGTTCAGTTGTCCGTGTCTTGATGTCCCAGATTTCCACCCTAAATATCCTTTTCAATCATTCAGTAAACTCATTGCCTCTCACCTAAATGCTACTTACCCTGAAATATAACCCCACATCTTGAATTCATAAGGGCAGTACAAATTTGCTTGTATTCTTCTGCTCCAAGACACCCTTTGCTGCTCTGTTGACTTCAGAGAGCGTACCAGGACCCTGAGTTGGCTGCTTGCCCAGTGTCACATGAGTATACAAACATCAGGATGTCCATTGGGTCCAGACAGGGTTGCTTGGACTTAAAGGGTATCACAGGTTCAGCTTCCAGGGGAAGAGATTCTGAGCCAGAGATTTGCAGGCAAGAGGTTTATTGAGAAGAGCACTCAGGCACCAACTAGACAGAGAGAAAGGTTGAACTATTCTGCAGCCATGACACAGGCCAGTCCTATGGGGAGCTCTGGAGCGGAAATGGCCCCTGACCAGGGCAAGGTAGCCAGGCCTCTGTACCCCCGCACCACCTGGTCGTGGGAGGCAGCTGCCCCTAGGAAGACAGTGTGAATATGGGTGAGGCATCTCTCTGCAGCCATGACAATTCCCAGATGGGGTTTCAGTTGAGGGATGCCTGCCAATACCCCTAGAAGCCTGGAAACACAGCACAACAACCCCTGCAAGAAGCTGACTCACAGGTAAGCCAAGAGTGACCTTTCCTCCCTGAAGGAGCCTTCCTACGGACCCCTCACCTCCAGGCATTACTTCAGCAGGGTTTTACAGAAACTCAAAGGCCTCACCAGCCTTAGAGTCACCAAAGAGACACTGCAGGAAACCTACACAGGAAGCTCAAAGGCCAAGGTGTACGTTTGAGCCACCAAACTCAAATAAGTAAGCCACCAAACTCAAACAAGGTTGCCCATTTTGGTGATGCAAGAACATTGACGTGACCGACTTCCTTTTGTTCTTAAGGACTCTGATACTGTTTTGCTTGGTTATAGTTAACATGTATTGGGCCAAACGAGGCACTGGACCTCAAGTTACATAGATTATCTCATTTAATCCTTAAAACAACCCAAGGAGACAAGCATCACCCTGTCTCCATTTAACAAAGGAGCGTCCTGAGGCACAGCGAGCTTGGGGAACTTCCACATCGTTGCACGACGAAGTGACAGAGCTGATATCTGAACCCAAGTCTACTTGACATTGGAGCCTGAGCCCTTACCATGCCTCTTCCCTATTTACAGGATTGGCCCGGATCTTTTTTAGGTTTAGTGGTTAAGATATACTCTTGGATCTTCTGTGGTACAGAAGATTGATTTTTTAGTTATCAAATCATTCAACAAACATACCATATTCTGTACAGTGTCCAAGGCCCTGGAGCTATGAGATATAAGACAGACACATTTATGGCCCTCACAACTTTGCCGGGGGACAAGGGACGTCAGAGAAGCAAGTAGGCACTTACAAGATAGAGGGTGGGTGCTAAAATATGGCAATCTCTATGCACTACAGGTGCACATCGGAGAGGCTCCTAGCCCGATCATGGGGGACAATCAGGAGCAGCTTCATGGAGGGGACATCTAAGCAGAAGCCTAAAGCAATTATTCAGGTAAATGTGTGTGTATGTGTAAGAGTGAAGCATGGGAGAACATTCCAAGCAGCAAAAGGATGTGAATGCTTGGAGTGAACTGGGTTACTGCGGTCCTGTTTGAGAGGTTGGGCATGGTAAGGGTTACACTGAGACTGAGCCAGGCACCACATCATCAGGCCTTCCAAGCCAACATTATAGAGACGGGATTTCACCCAAAGAGAATTGGAAAACCACTGAAGCGTTAAATAGGGCAACATCATATTTGCTTTTTATTTCACCAATAAGTCTTTTATAGCTTTATTGAGACATAATTGGCATGCAGTAAGCTGCACGTATTTAAAGTATGCATTCTCTTTCTCTCTCTCTCTCTTTAAAGACTTTATTTATTTGAGAGACAGAGCAAGCATGCTCAGGAGCCAAGGTGAAGGGCAGAGGGAGAAGCAGATTCCCCAGTGAGCAGGGAGCCTGCCGTGGGACAGGATCCCAGGACCTGGAGGTCAGGACCTGAGCCGAGGCAGACACTTTAATCGACAGAGCCACGCAGGCGTCCCAGAAGTATACATTTGGGTAAGTTTCCACCTATGTGCTATGCCACTGATGCCATAAACACTCAAGAGAAACATCCCTCACCCCTGAATGTTTTCTTCTGCCCCTTTTCTATCCTCTCCTTTTCCTCAGCTGCTATCCCCAGGCAACCACTGATCTGCTTCCTGTCAATAGGGGTGAATTTTCACTTTCTAGAGCTTCATATAAATGGAATCATAATTTTTATATGTGAATTATTTAAGCAAGATCATGGTAACTGCCTAGCAAAGAGTGGATAAGACAAAGGAAAGACTAGAAGCATTAGTCAGGGAATTATTAATGAAGAAGAGGGCTCAACATATTCCTCCCAGACACACTTCCGCCCTACAGGGGAGGCAGTTTGCCTCTAACCAGGCCTTCTCTCTTAGGAGTGATGGGCAGCACGAGACAAGGAAACGAGGTCAAGGACTGGAACTTCTTAAGGGAGAAGAAAAATATTACATTTTAGCCCTCTATTTTCTCCTCAAGTTAAACCCAAATTAAATCTTCTTTTAGGTAACGACTCAGAGGGTTTACTAATCGCTCTTGATGTTTCATAAGAATGTCTGACTCTGGAGTCGCTCGTCTTTGAGGAATGTCGATGTGAAACTTTTGCTTGGGAAGTAGAGCGAAGGTCTTCGTACTTACCGCTTTGTGAAGTGGTTATGATAACAGTAATTAATAATTGTATTTCTCCTTGCTCTGCCAAAGTGGTTGGGCATGGCAAAAACACTTTAGAAAAGCAATAAATAGATAAGTAGCTAAAGACTTTAATTAAGCTGCTTAAAATAAAATGCCATTTCATTTTTTTATTGTTTTGTTTTTACCCTCAGTGTCTACAAACTTTT
Organism: Spilogale gracilis; assembly: GCA_004023965.1. Taxonomy (NCBI): domain Eukaryota; kingdom Metazoa; phylum Chordata; class Mammalia; order Carnivora; family Mephitidae; genus Spilogale; species Spilogale gracilis. The sequence goes on from PITA01005367.1 coordinate 68,845, forward strand.
AAAAATACGGTGTTTGAACTAATTGCTTGGGTAATGCCAAAGATTTTCATTTGCAGAAGCATATTATTAGGTAGAAACCAAACTCGAAGATTCTACTAAAAAGCATTTGATCACAATGCTTCAGTCTGAGGCAAACACTCTTCCCAAATGATAGACCTGAGAAGGTCTGGGGCAAGTCGCTTCCTCTCCCACCTGTTACACGAGGTCACTGGACTCCATCTCTAAGACTCTGCTGCTCTAGGATTTCTTAGCAGCTACGAATGCATGAGAGTCCTTACCCTAAGTACATTACTAATTTTATGAATGGTCCACATTAATATGATTTTACTGATGTCTTCGCTAACATTTTGTTATAAAAATTTTTGGATATACAGAGAAGTTGAAAGAATGGCACAGGGACCAGCTGCCTAGATTCTGCACACCCAGCACCTGGCTTCTACCATCAACATATTCTTTTACACACTCTGCCACATTTTTATTCATCTATCTCTTCCTTTGTCTGTCCCTCATTTCGTCACATTTTTTTTGATGTTACTTGAAGTGACAGATGCCAGTGTACTTCACCCCTAAGCATTCCAGTTTGCATAGTATTAACTAGCATCTCAATGTTTATTTATGTATCTTTACAAGAAAGCTTACGTATTGTGAGAGGCACTAATCTTATGTGGCAGATGCATAAATGTGTGCAACCCAAACCTCTATCAAGAAAAGGGACAGGACTGGGACCCCTGGGTGGTTCAGGCGGTTAAGCCTCTGCCTTTGGCTCAGTCATGATCCCAGAGTGCTGGGATCGAGTCCCGCATCGGGCTCTGCTCAGTGAGGACCCTGCCTCTCCCTCTGCCTGCTGCTCCCCCTGCTAGAGCTCTCAATCTTTCTCTCTCTCACTCTGACAAATAAATAAAATCTTTTTTAAAAAAAGATAAAGAAGAGAACCATCACCCCAGAAAGTTGTGAATGCACCTTCCAGCCAATCCCCACCCCTCAAACCCCCCACAGATACGTTTTGGATGTTCTAAAATGTCATATAAATGGAATGACACAAGCACGTTCTCTTTTGTGTCTGGCTTTTACTCAGCATGTTTTTCACCTTCATCCATGTGGCTGCACAGAACCCACGGTCTTTCCTTCTTATTCAGAAGTAAAGTATACGGTCTGAAGACACGGCAGTTTGTTCAGCCATTCTTCTGTTGATGGTGTCAGGCCATCCTACCGTTCCGCCCGCTCATGAGAGCCGCACTTTCTGATCTGCTCCACGCTTCAACAGATCCATTCCAGGAAAATCGTGTGTAGGGTGCTTTGGTATAACAAACCCAGTTTGCCTATGGCTTTGGCCAGAGCTTGTCAAGGAGAGCTTCACACACGGGTGAGCCATAAATGGGGTACAGATGGTGGCCTTGATGATGTCTCAGCCCTCAGCGCGGCTGGGCTAGGACCGGGGAAGCGGAAGCCTGGAGCCACTGGACGGCCACGTCAGGATCTGAAATAACCTTGTCTACTGTACAAATACCATTTTCCTGGGCGCCTGGGTGGCGCAGTTGGTTAAGCGACTGCCTTCGGCTCAGGTCATGATCCTGGAGACCTGGGATCGAGCCCCACATCAGGCTCCCTGCTCGGAGGGAAACCTACTTTTCCCTCTCTCACGCCCCCTGCTTGTGTTCCCTCTCTGGCTTTGTTTTTCTCTGTCAAGTAAATAAAATATTTAAAAAACAAACAAACAAACAAAAAACCCCACAAATACCATTTTTCTGAGTGCCATGGTGCGAAAACCTCTGGGAACCTCTGAAGTAAGCTTATAAAATAAGACATACATCCTCCACCAAGAAAAATTGATATGTCAAGGAATCCCACTTGAGGTCTTAGCAAAACTTAGACACATGCCCCTACACCATACATCCAAAGAAAAACTTTTAAATGAAATGGAAATCAGCCTGAAACTGTATCATAGTAATAGAGAAGGAAAGGCAGCAAGAGCTTTCCTCCCCTTCCTTCTAAACGGGGCTAAAACAGGAACAGCAGGCAAGTTCCAAAGGACTTACAGAAGCCGAGTTTACTTTTTCCCACCTCATGGCATCTTTGCCTCCCCTGTTTACAAATGGCCTCGTCCACTTCAGGCTTTGGTGAGATCTGCAGACTGAAGATCTCCCCTCAATTCTTCCAATAACCAACAGTGTTGCTTTCACAAAGTTATCTTCAAGAAAGGAATAAAAATGCCTATAAAAATGTTTGCTCTGCCCATTTTCAAAAATGGATGTTGAGGCAACTTTGGCTAAAACACTCCCCCAACATTATTATGGGATCTTCTTGATGTTCTTTGTTTTCGAATCAGGCCAGTCACAGAGGTGACCAGAGAACACAACATGCCACAGCTGCCAACGTCCAGACGCTGCTCCCACACTTTTATTTCACAATATGAAAACCACCACGGTCCAGATCAATACAAGTACCTCTGAAAGTTGCAAAGCTACTTGGAGCTAACAAGTCCAGAACCCAGATCTACTTGGCAACTCTGTATTAGTTGCCCTCTCTCCCCAGGCTTGTCTTAGTTTAAATAGTATCTGTTATGTATTTCCTATCTTTGTGTTTGCCTGCCCAGCTCATGGAGTCCTTCTTACTTTGGGGGAGCCTCCCATCTTATGGCCACCTGCCTGACAGAAGCCAAGAGTGCCAAGTGAAAGACTCACTTTCCCAGACTTCCTTGCAGCGAGGGCCCATGCATGGGCTCTAGGCTCTGCCAGTCTCATGTACCCAGCGGACTTCCACTCAGTAACAGAATGAAGCAATTGCTCCCAGACAACATATGCTGGCATCAGTGGTTTCTCTATCAGCCAATAGTGAAACATTATTTGGGGCCTTCTGTCTTAGCCTTGAACCTGGTCACCCAGATATCTCAACATTTTTGTGAACCATCCAGTATCTAGTAGATTCCATAGCCAGTGTCTTCTACCACCTAAAGTGAAGACCCCTGACAAGTTCAGCTAATAATATCAAACACCGTGTGCCAGGAGTTGTCCTAAGTACTTTACATGGATAAACTTCCTTAAACTTCATAATAACTCCATGAGGCAGGTATGATGACCAATCCCATTCTACTGATGAGGTAACTGAGATACAGTGAAGAAAGTAATTTGGGGTTAAGTAATGTGCCCCCAAATCATCAGCAATAAGTAGCAAGGTTAGGATATGGACCATGTTGTCTAGATCTAAATCCGAGCTCTTAAAATCACTGCACATACTCCTTCTCTATAGGTCTTTGTTGGTTTCTTTACTGATCACATAAATAACTCTTCCTCATAGAAACATTCAAACATTATAGAAGAGTAGAAGAGAGAAAATACAAATGAACCGCTACTCTACTGCTTATAGAAAATCATGGTCTGTAGCTACATGACTATTTAAAATTAATTAAAATTTGTGTGGAAGATAAGGACTAGCATGGAGGACCCTAGGGGAAGGGAGGGAAAACTGAATGGGAAAAAATCAGAGAGGGAGACAAACCATGAGAGACTCTGGACTCCAGGAACCAAACTGAAGGTTACAGAAGGAAAGGGGGGGATGGGGGAACTGGGTGATGAGTATCAAGGAGGGCACATGTGGTGGTGAGCACTGAGTGTTATACATAACAATGAATCGTTGAATACTACATCAAAAACTAATGATGTATTATATTCTGGCTAACTAAGCATAATAAAATGAAAAATTAAAAATAAATTAAAAAATTAAATAATATGAAAGATTTCATTTCTCAGTCACACTAACCACATTTCAAGGGCTCAATGGCCACATGTGTCTACTGGCTACTGCTCTGGATGGCCCATATATAAAACATTTCCATCATTGTAGGACGTTCTAATGGACAGTGCTCAGGAGTCTGGGCGCCTATTTCCACAGTCCCCTGGGACAACGAACAAGAACATGGGACGTTATATAAGCAAATAGTTTGCGTGTTGTTTTTCATGGGGGGACTCTTCCTATTCTCTTCCGTACAGCACACTTTTTCTTGCTCTGACTCTTCACCTCTTCTCTATTGATAAGCAAGACGTGTACTCATTCTTCTATGCCTTTCTCTTGGCTCTTACAATCCTAATGTTAAATTTTCACACAAGGAGGGCCTTGTTGGTGGTGAATAATTTTGGCCTTCTTGCATTTTTCAGTTAATAAAACATCATGGAGACCTTTCTGAGTCACCAGTGCAGATGGAGCTTGTTAGTGGCCATGTGGAATTCTGTGGTTCGGATAGATGACAATATTTTGATGCACATTCAGCCTTGTTCCATTTTTTTTTTTTTAACCATCAACAGTGTCCAACAAATGTTGCTGCCCATAGCTCCTTTTGAATTAGGAATTTTATTTCCACAGAATGGATTCCTGGGAGTAGGATTATTAAACTGAAAGATAGATTTATGTTTAATTTTCATAGCCATTACCTGGGCTCCCCATTTCCTCCAGCAGTGTGTCAGTATATTCTGCTTTCTCCTTCCCCTTCTGTCTCTCTCCTACCTCCAGACACCCGAAATCCTGTCTGGCATTAGATACTGTCACACCTCTGGATTCTTCCAGAATTATGGTGGAAACTGACATTCCTCTACAGCATAACAAGAATAGATGGTGAAAGCAGTTGCCCAAGGTAAAGCAATTAAAAGGTTCCATTTTATGAAAAGGATATAAAAATAATAAACTGACTAAAAGTTTGCTTTCTACTGTTACCCCACACAGGTCATGCTAACACTGCTCCCCTCAAAAATCTTTTATTGGCCAAAATTCTAAGCTATTGCCGTGATTGAGTCTTAATAATGTGTAAACTTTAAATCTCGTTACATGACTGGCCTCAAACACAGAAAGACGCAGCCACATGTTTGCTTCAAAAGTAAATTATAATGGTTCTCGGTAATTCTAGCTCACTTCACATGCGGCTTGTGTTCCCAACCTCCAAGCTACACTCCTATGCTTCCATGGGAAAGTCAGAATAAGCCAGATCAGCTGGATGCAATTTTTCTTTTTTGAGATTAACAAGACACAAACATCTTTTCAAACAGAATCAGCCTTGAACAATATATTCTGACGCACCAGCCTTTAAAACTCTTCCTTGTGGAAAAACACGTGAGCAACGTAACTACCAAAAATGTAAAGAAAAAGACAACACCATTGAAAATATAGTCAAATTGTGAACAAGAATACCAGGAAAAATGACAAGAGGAGCTGTCAGAAGAAACCAAAGGACAATCTTTTATTCTGGAACAAATCCCATGTACTCTGAGCCTCAGTGTTCTCATCTGTAGAATAGGGACAATCATACTTAACCTCCTGGGATTCGTGTAAGGATTAAAGGAGTTAATGTTTGATATAGGAGGCTTGAAGTTCCAAAATTACTGCATGGTTTGACCTATGAATCTTATTTTTCTTTTCTTCGCCCCCTCATTTAAAGAAAAAAAAATTGGGGCGTCTGGGTGGCTCAGTCGTTAAGTGTCTGCCTTAGCTCAAGTCATGATCCCGGAGTCCCTGGATCGAGCCCTGCATTGGGCTCCATGCTCCCTGCTGGGCAGGAAGCCTACTTCTCCCTCTCTCACTCCCCCTGCTTGTGTTCCCTCTCTAGTTGCGTTTCTCACTGTCAAATAAATAAAATCTTAAAAAAAGAAAAATATTTGAATTATTCTATTCAGTAATAAAAAAAATTGAATTAGTTCCAATGTTTAAACATTGAGAGTTCTCACACTTAAAAAAAAAATCCACATTTCTGCCATCTCTTAGAAAACCAGAAGCTTTAGCAATAGTGTACCCACCTTGTCCTGTGCTAGTCCAGGGCTGGTCCTGAGAAGGACTGAACCCCATGGGCGCCTGATGGCAGATGCGCATTGTTCTCAGCTTCTGCTGTTGCCAGGCAACAGCGTTGGCCGCTGAGAGTCCCCTGACCACAGGGGCTCTGCTTCCTCACTTTACCTGCCAGCCCAGGTGGGCCTGCCTTGGCATTTAGCATTATCCTGTCTTCTCCTCGGGGTCAGGTCCTGTCACATTAGTCACACTACACGCAGGGAAGGCTCGATCAGGCCTGAGGTGATGGCTATCTTTCCCCAGACACTTGCCTTCTGATGGGATTTAGGGGAAGGCCTGTCCTAATCCTGTCACTCTGATCCTGAACAACCCCTGTAATGAGGTGAAGACTTTTTTGCCATCTGGGCAAGGGATCAACCAAATGCATTGTTAGTCACAGTAGTTTTATTGAGGGTTCCACTGGATATTTGACAAAGGCAGAAGCTTTTGCCTCCAGACTATTTCACAGTTCTATTTCTCTCCCTCCCCACTGGGCAGCCCTCCTTCAAGCCACCACCATTGCCCAGATACTCATAAGACCAAGAAAAGGTTTTTTTCTTTATCTTTCTTAATTCTCCCTCTTTCTCTCTCTCTTTTTTTCATTTTTACACCTAGTAATTTCTTCCAATCGCCTTTTTTTAATTAAGCTATAACTGCCATAACTTTATACCAGTTTCATTATAACATTATAATAGTTTCTATGAATAGTGTTTGTTTTTAATTAATTCTTCAAATTTTAAAGGTAAAGAATTCACATTTTTCGGCTTTTTAACATTCTCATTATTAGTATCTATGAGAACATCTTTTCAAAAAACAGTTTTTATTGTTTTCCAAATTTGAATAATGAACCACCCTTAAACCCATTCCTAAAGATGTTTATTATTTTTCTTCTAAGGTCATATTCCCCCTAAAAATACTCGATTAGTTTAATAAATACAAAATATTTTGCTCAGGAATTTCATCAATTATATTTACTGACTGACTTTAAGTCTGCCCTTCCTCTCAAGTACTTTTCTTCATAGATATTCAAACTTGGGGATCTTTTTTTGTTTTTGTTTTTGTTTTTGTTTTTGTTTTGGCTTTGGTGGTTTTTTACTTGTGACAATTGTTTTGCTTACTTTTAACCCATCTTTCCTTCATCCCTGAAAACTAGGAAATGATCCAGAGAGAACAAGGACCATTACTAATCTTATGATTATTTTTTTCTCTTTCTGTCACTCTACATCAGTAGTTTCTGCTTACTTCTCCTCTTGTTTGGATTTTTCGGTGTTGCAAACTTCTGTTTCTTAGTTTATATACTCTAAACTTCTGAAAGAAAAAAATGATACTATCCAACTGTGTCTCCATCAATTCTCTACAACTGAAGCTGTTGCCTTTAGCTGTGAGTCATGTTCTGAGGGGGAGGAGAACAGCTGCTTCTCCTCATCACCTGTTCTCTGGCCTCGCTGGTGGCCAAATGCGTTGTTAGTCACAGTAGTTTTATTGAGGGTTCCACTGGATATTTGACAAAGATAATCGTGTTCCATGCAAGTAAAATGACTTTCATTTCTATTTGGATTCCTTTTATTTCCGTTGCCTCCCTTATTGTACTGGCTTAGGTCTGTTTAAGGAGTAGTGTTCAGATTTGCTGACAAAGCAAAATGCACGTCATGAGGGGTCCCGCATTCTGGAAGTATCTGAACTAAGTGTGCTAACACGGTTGGGTGCTGGTGAGGACCGTCCCCTGGGTTGCCGACTGCTGACTTCCTGTAGTATCCTCACATGGCTGAGAGCAGAGAGGGACACAGTTTTTCCTCATTGTCTCTGCTGGCTATTTCTCAGTTCTAAAATTCAAGGGTCATGAAGACAAATCATTATGTGGAAGACTGGGGGCTGGAGAGCCTGCTTTTAGGCAACAGGCTTGAACATGGAAATCCAAGTAAGGTAAAAAGGCCTACAGTGACCACCACGCTGAATGCAAATAGACTAATTAGGTGACCCACCTCAAAAACCCACATGCCCTAGCTAACCAGGGATTACTTAAATCCGGCACAGTTACAGAAAAATAAAAAATGTCCACAAGTTCCCATACTACCTCGCTGCACTCTCTGCTTATCGCCCCTCACCACTACCTCCCGGCCATGTCTCCTTTGCTGTCCTGCCCACTGTATTCCATAAACGTCGGCCTCCTTTGTTCTGCCTTGGGTGAAGGCTTTCCCCACCAGCCAGCCAGTGGTCTCTACCATGCTGGTTCACTCCACAGGTTTTAGGCTGAGCTACAGTGATAATGGTATGCAAATTAGCAAGCTTAAGACAAAATGTCACAGGCATTGACTTCTCAGCACCAAGGAAAGTTGGAGAGAAACTTAGACAGAGATTGCCCCACATTTGGAGCCAATGCTCTCCAAAGCCTTGCCTCGCCCTCTGCTGGGCTCCCAGGATGAGCAGGGAATCATGAACATGCCATTTTGAAATCTGGCTACTGAAAAGCCGATCTGGGGTCAGCCCCCAAGAACAGAAAAGAACAGTGCAAGGCCTGGCTGTCTTAGGAGCACTCTACTGGGTTACCAAGACTGACAGAGTCCCCTGCCTTCTGTCCCTGCAAAATAGCACATTCCTCTGTGCATTTTGTTCTATTTTAATCAAACCATCTGGCCTTGATAAAACCGTACTGGTACCCTTTTCTGAGACAAATGTCTGCAATGCCCAAGTCTTGGTTAGTGTCATTGGATGCTTAGCAACCCTTTGAAGAATCAGAAAGTCTCAGTGCTTCCTTACATAAGGGTTCACTGATGATTTGCATGTGACAACATCCTCTGGGGAGCTTGCTAATAACGTGGATTACCCAGGCCTCAACTCAAGCCTCCTATATCAGAATCTTTAGGATGGGTTCTAGGTACATGTATTTTAAAGCAATCTGATCTTATACTCCCCACACTTAAATTCCTCCAATAATCATTGGAATCATTCCTTCTAGGAAAAACCCAAAATCTATGTTTCCATGGCCTCTGAGGTCCTGCCTAGACTGGACCTGGCCTGCTTAGCTCCTATGAGGCTGTCCTTCCATCTCTCAGTTCATCCTTAAACAGCCCAGTTCCCTCTTTTTACAGAATGATGTGCTCTTCCTCTGCAAGGAAGGAGTTTCACTCCCCAGTTCACCCAGCTAACAACAACGAATAGTTTAGTCTCAGCTAAGGAGTCTCCTACTGGATCACATTCCCTTACTGCTTGTTCTCATACTACCTGACCCTTATTCACTTGCATGAATAATTGATTAATGTCAGAATCTCCAACAGATAATACAGTTCTGAAAGCTGGGCCAGTGTCTTGTGTTTCCTCCCCCTAAATCCACAATGCTTACCTTAATGCCTGACACCTAGTAGGTGCTCAGTATGCACTTATTAATTGAAAGAACCATCCTTTCCCCAGTGTGATTTTATCTAGTCTCATGGTTTTAAGCCCCATCTACTAGCTAATGACTTCCAAATTCATACTTTCGGTTCTAATAGGCATCCCCAAACTCAACTCTTTCTCTCTCTTTTAGAGAACACAGGAACATGCATGAGCAGCGGTGGGGGTGGTGGACAGAGGGAAAGAGAGAGAGAGAGAACTTTAAGAAAACTCCAGGCCCAGCACAGAGCACTGTATTGGGTTTGATCTCACAACCCTGAGATCATGACCTGAGCTGAAATCGAGAGTCAGACACTTAATCAACTGAGCCACCCAGGCTTTCCCAAACTCAGCTCTTTATCCCCATCTTTGCCATCTCAGAAGCTGGGGTCACTGTTCACCTTGTTGCTTAGCGCCCAAACTTGGTGTCATCCTTAACCATCCTGTCTTTCACCCATATTTGATCCATCAGAAACCTCTACTCACCTGCTCTAATGCTACCACAGTAACCCAGGCCACCATCCTTTCTCGACCAGACTGACTTCTGTAGTCCCCTTCTGAGGGAAAGTCCTGGATTTGTGGAAATAACCAAAGACTACCCAGACGAGAATGCTATTTGCTCAGCATTTGCTGTAGCAAGGGAGTCAGCCACCATCATGCACGTGTCAGAGACCCAAAGGCAGGCAGGGGAGTGGGAGGTATTTAGAGTAAATTAACGAAAGTCTTGGGTGTGCTTGATTGGAGGCTGTAGCATAGGGAAGCAGAGCATGGGTTAACTAGAAGCAGAATATCTTATGTGATTGATTTGAGGAGTGTATTTGACTCTCTATTGTTGGCCCTGACTTAGAAATGGCTGCAGTAATAGGGAAGCTGGTAGTCACTGACCATGTCCTGCCCACGTGGGGCCAGTTGCTGCAGACGGTATGGTTTTGGATCCTGAACTTGTTACTGCACAGTCTGTGGATCAGAATTCTATTTCTACACAGTATGGCCAATGTCTGTTGGTATATTCAGTTTCTCGGGTAGATGTGGACTTCTGTGATGACTTGGGTCTTCTCCTTTTAATAAGCATCAGATGAGCTTTGCCGTAAGTTTTAGGGACATAGGAAAGGTCTGTGCAGATGCATCTGGGTATCCAGTAAGGCTAATAATGTAGTACCCTTTCAAACAGATCATCTTAAGAGATGCATTCACCTGAACCTGGAGGACTGAGAGAGGTCAATAAAGCCCCACTCTGCCTGAGGCTGTCCAGCCTCCTATGAGGAGTGTGGCTCCTGACTTGGCTCTGGACACTTCAGTTTGGCTTCCTCTTGGGAAGGAGCTTCCTTGGGAAGGGAGGGCTCTGTCTACTTCTTCAAGCTTTATTTCAATTCAATCTCTGCACGAGGGAGAGGAATCTGTGGTCATCTAAAGCATGTCTACAAATTCTTTGACCCTCTTTCCTGTAAGAGGTGGGGTCTAATTTCTTGCCCTTTTCAAGTGGGCCCTCCTTAGTGACTCACTTCTAATAAAGAGAATTGGTAAAAGTGATGTTTGGGACTGCCAAGTGAATCTATCTTGGAGTCATGCACCTTCAGTACCCCAAACTTCCATGTGAGAAGTATGGCTGCCCTGAAGCTGTTGTACCAGAGAGATGAAGGGACCACGTACTGGAAGATATTGCACTGGAGATAAAGACAGAGATGTATGAGGAGCACAGCTATTGAGTCTTCTCATCCTAGGCACCAAGTCATATGGATGAAGGAGTTTTCGAGATGACTTCCATCCTGGCCATTATCTGAGTATAAATGCACATGAGACCCTGAAAAAGAACACCTAGCTGAACCTCATCAGCCCCCGGGCCCATGAAAGATCATAATAATAAATTGCAGTTGTCCTTTACACCACTAAATCTGGGCTGGCTTGTTACACAGCAATCAATAACTGTTACAGACCTCTTGAGTGCTGCTGAGATGGAAAGCAGACCAGAGGAGCCCAGGGAATGTCTGCCACCCATGTGGGACCTCACTGTCTACAACTTTGCTGAAGGGCAGGTCCCTCCCCTGGCCCTGGCCTGAGAAGGCCAGCCTGGGATTCTTCAAATGTAAATGTCATCAAAATGCTAAACTCCCATAATGAATACCAAGAAACCCTGCTAACCACATATCCTGCCAAGGGAGAAATTTCCACAACACAGGATCTCTCATGTGGTTAAAATTCTAATTCAGGCAGAAATGCTAGGTCTAGAGATAAGGGTTTTTTCCCCTCCCCTGTGGAAATCATTTTATCTTTCCTTTCCTTGTGAATATAAGATATATTTGCTAATTAGAAAAGTAAGCCACAGTTAGCTACGGAAGATATCCAGTCCAAATTCTATACTTATGGCAAGGACACAGAGTCTCAGAGAGGTGAGGGATGTCTCTGAGTTAGTAGACAGCTGAGCAGAGTTTAAAGGCCAAGATTTTAGACTCCTAGTGTCCAGTGTGCTCTTCAAGAAACAAATGTTTAATTTAGATAATAAACCCTTATAAAACCACTATGGGCCAAGACTAAGTGCTACATAAATATTCTTATGATAGCTCTAGGGCTAGTTTAACTGTCATTTTGTAGTGAAAAGAGACAACTGAGGCCCAGAGAGCTCAGGGGCCCTTGCCCAGGCCCTGGCTTAGAAATGTCCATACTGGCCTTTTCTTGCCTTCTCCTCCCCTGTGGGACAATGGATCAGTGGAGCCAAGGTGCTGCCCAGCTGGAGGCTCTGCTCTACTAGACCTCAGCCAGGCACCCAGAACTCCAGCATTCCCTGCCCCAACAGCCCCGAGGATGTTTCCAGGTCCCATGTAGGCATTTCATGAGGGTTGTCCTACTGGGAGTGGACCTCCCTCAGCACATGTGCACCCTCTGGCCAGAAGGTGGCTGAAGAGCAGCCTTTGTGGTTTGGGGGCTTGGAGGGAGCTTGAACGTACAGGCTGGGGGTCATCACATGGAGTGGGATAGATCTGGACAAAGAGTGGGAAGGCAAGGCAAGTGGAGGCTGGCTCATCCCAGATTGCCACCCAACAGGGAATTCGGAAGAACATTAGAATTCTAAATTTGAACATAGCTTTCCAGGCATCATAACAGTCTATTTGCCAGGGTTGGAGGATAGAGCCATTCTATGTAATAGTGTATTAACATGATTTATAATTTTTCAATATTTCGTATCTATATGTGTACCCATAATGTTAGCAGCGAGCAGTGGTTTGCCGGTAGATGTTTAGGGCTGGGTAGCAGGGAGGAAAATCTGACTTATAGCTGGCCTCTTTCCATGCATAAATAATGGCCACCACAGTGGATTCCTTGGGATGGGTGACAGGCTGCCCCCCAGCAGGAAATGGAAAAGGCTGTGCACAGTGGGCTCTTGGGAGCCAGACAGCTGCCTCCAAGCCATCGCTCACGGCAGGCCTGACGAGGTCACACAGCTAGTTAAGAGGCAGAGACAGAGTTTGCACCAAGGTAGTCTGGCTCCAGAATTCTTCCTAATTGCTCTGCTGCTTCCCAGCCTGCTCCTTCCCAGGTTCACACCCTCAGACCCTGCAAAGCGTGGAGGATTGTTGTGCAATCCTCTTTGGGTCCTGGGTCCCAGAGGGCTAAATCCTAGCTCTAGAAGACATTGTCTTGGCCATAGGCATAGAGAGGACTTTCTGAGTGAAGCAAGGTAGCCGTGTCTCCCTCAGATGCAAAGCTTCTTGCCTATGTTGTAGCTTTCTTAACTTTCCAGTTTATTCCAACTCTCAGAACTCCTAGAGCTTCCTGGCTCCTGCCTGCTTGCTTTGACTTTCCTGTCTCAGCTTGGTGGCTTTTATTTATTTATCCCTGTGACTTATCTGATCACAGTCCACTGGGGAGGTGTCCCATGCCATGGATACTGGGGACTTGCATGGTTTTAAGGGGTCAGTTATTTCCCTATTAAATGGATATTCACATGGGGAAGAGTGTATATAAAGTACTTTGACCTTATAAAAGGATTCCATTCTTGAAAAACTTGGGAACTCCTTTTCTAGACATTTCAGCCTTTACCAACTATTTTAGGGGAAAATTAAATTCTAATGCCTAAAGCAACCATTGTATATAATGAATTAACTTCTCATCTGTGCATCTAGAATGGTGCCATCATTGGGAAAACCTAAGAAATAGTGCTTCTCATACTTCGGTGAGGGTGCATGAATCACGGAAAGATCTGGCCAAAATGGACCCTCTAAAACCAGTAGTGCAGGGATGCGGTAGTTCTCCAAGTGTGACGGTTGGCCCAGCCATTTCAGCAAAGCGCAGAAACTTCTCAGAGCTGTAAATTGACCCCAGACCTACTGAATCAGAAAGTCTGGAGCTGGGATCCAGTAGCTGTGGATTTTTTTTTTAAGATTTTATTTATTTATTTGACACAGAGAGAGAGAGCACAAGTAGGCAGAGAGGCAGGCAGAGAGGGAGGAGGAAGCAGGCTCCCCACTGAACAAAGAGCCCGATGTAGGCCTCAACCCTAGGACCCTGAGATCATGACCTGAGCCAAAGGCAGAGGCTTTAACCCACTGAGCCACCCAGGCACCACCAGCAGCTGTATTTTAACAAACTTCCAGGTAATTTTGATGTAGCTAAAATTTAAGAACCACTGTTCACAAGTATTACCGCAAATCTGAACTTGTTCCAAGAGCACAGGAACCTGGGGAGATGAGGCACTTCCTGAAAATGGGAAGGAGAAGCAGAGGGATACAGTAGTGGCTAAGCAGTGTGGCGAGTAAGCTCATGCGTCATTGCATCTCTCCAAGTATAATTACCCAACCTGAACTGGGAGTCAGCCTTGTTCTCACTGTATCGCATCACAATGGTGGCTATCTTTTGCCACCAATTAAAATTTCTCATGGCCCAGTGCATTCCCAAAGCTATGTTCCATTCCAGTCTCTGTTCCAGAAGTGGCCAGATAGCTTCCCACGATTGCTTTTCAAGCACCTCCTACAGAGAGATATGAACCTCCTGTTGGCCTTCCCCGTTTGCATGTAGAATATCTTTTAACAAGGATGATTCTGATTTCCAGTGCTTGGTCTCCCGGCTTCCCCTCTGCTTCCCCACACTGTGCCCTGCATGCTAAACAGAGCCCAAAGTGAGCACCTTAAGTGCCTGGAGCAGTAATGCCACAAAGGCCAGCAGGATTCCCAACCAATCTCATCACACAATCTTTTTTTAAAATTGAAGTATGATTGACATGCAATATCCTATTAGTTTCAGGTGTGATTTGATATTTTTATACCTTATGAAATGATCTCCATGATAAGCTTAGTTACCATCTGCCACCATACCAAGTTATTACAATATTATTGACTATACTCCCTATGCTGTACTTTATATCTCCATGACTTACTTATTTTATAACCGTAAATGTGTACCTCTTAATCTCATTCACCTGTTTTTGCCTGGCCCTCCAACCTCCTCTGCCTTTGGTTGTCAAGAGTTTGTATCTTGAATCTGTGACTCTGTTTCGGCCTTGTTTGTTCATTTGTTTTGTTTTTTAGGCTCCACACGTAAGTGAAATCACATAGTATTTTTTCTTCTCTGTCTGACTTATTTCACTTACCATTATACCTTCTCTGTCCATCCATGTTGTCACAAAAGGCAAGATTCGATTCTTTTTTAATATTTCATTTGTATTGAATGTGTAGTATTCCATTGTATTGAATGTGTAGTATTCCATACCTTCTTTACCCATTCATGTATCAGTGGACACTTAGGTTGCTTCCATAACTTAGCTCTTGTAAATAATGCTGCAATGTACATAGGGGTGCATATATATATCTTCAAATGAATGTTTTCATTTTTGGGGAGTGAATACTCAAAAGTAAAATTGCTGGATTATATGGTAGCTCTCTTTTTAATTTTTTTTTAAGATTTTATTTATTTGACAGAGAGAAACACAGCCAGAGAGGGAACACAAGCAGGGGGAGCGAGAGAGGGAGAAGCAGGCTTCCTGCCGAGCAGGGAGCCCGATGTGGGGCTCGATCCCGGGTCTCCGGGATCATGACCTGAGCCGAAGGCAGTCGCTTAACCAACTGAGCCCTCTTTTTGATTTTTTGAGGACTCTCCATACTGTTTCCCATAGTGGCTGTACCAAATTACATTCCCACCAGAAGTGCACAAGGGTTAGTTTTCCCTACATATCCACGCCAATGTTTACTATTTCTTGTCTTTTTGATACTGGCCATTCTGACTGGTGAGGTGATAATCTCATTGTGGTTTTGATTTGCATTTCCCTGTTGATGAGTGATGTTGAGCATCTTCCCATGTGTCTGTTGGGCATCTGTGTCTTCTTCAGAAAAAGTATCCAGTCCTCTGTCCATTTTTTAATCAGTTGTTTATTTTTGGATACTCATGAATCCAGACTCCTGAGACCCTTCAATATATTGCAAAGCTATAATGCCTAAATGTAGGACCATCGTGGAACTTAGTAGTATGAGAATGTCAGGGAAAAATTCAGCTTCTGACAGAGGAGTGGTGGGAGAATGGAGTTAGCCTTTTAATCTGGAGGAAATGCCTTGAGTTGTTCAGCTGGAAGCTCTCCAGTGTAGTAGCCCAGGCTTGAAGGCTGCGTATTGGGAAGATCTTTGGCTTTCTGCCTGAGGGATTTTTTCTGGTTGAGGGAGCATGCTTATAATTGTCAGGAGATAATGTCCCTGGAAACAACACTCAACCAGTGACAGGTGGGGTATTAGAAGATAAATACTCTCTGTGTCCTTACTTCTTGGTTGGGACATCTCTGAGGAGGGTCCTGCTCTATCCCTAAGGCACCCCAGGAATTGCCCTCAGTTACCTACTGTGGGTACTGGCTTAACCCCTTTATCAGTTTCTTTCTTTTCCCGGGCTACTCTCTCACTCCTTTGCTGGTGCTTTCTCAGATCACCTCTCAAATAAACTACTGGTCCTTGAATCTTTGTCTTGGGGTCTGCACCTGGGAACAGCCAAAGTAAGACAAGGAAAAACAAAATACTTTAGGTGGGATGCCCAATAAGGGAAAGGGATAGCTTTCATTCTTTCTTAGCAACAAAAAGCAAACCACTACCTTCAGGAAAACAGTATGAATGAGTTCATTCATCCATTTGTTACCAAGCATTATTCGGTACCTACTCTCTACCTGGAGCTAAAGGTAGGTCTTGAGAGGTTGGGGCATGATTGTAATAGGCCTAGAATACAAATCTAATGTACTTGAACCTTTTTGTATCAAGAGGAGCGAGGGGATGATATAGTCAGAGCTGGATGATGGGAAGCTAAATCTGGCTCTACAGTATGAACTGGAGAGTAAAACTGGGTTAAGGAGGCTCATTACAAAACTTCTGGAATATGTTTAGTGCATATGCTGAAGAAAACTTCTCCAAAAGTTGAATACATGACCTACAAATATCAAGTAAACATTCAAAGATTTTATTCCACTCCCTGGGAAACATAATATGATAAAACTGAATTCAAAGGAGAATTTGAAGACTGGAGTCTTATAACAGTCAGACCAAAAAAAAAAAAAAAGTCAAAACGAATTTGTTTACAAGTGTAAAATTGGCTAATGTTCTACAAACAAAGGATTTTGGGGCTTCTCATTTTTGCCAATGGAAATCAATTGTCCCTATCAGATGAAATTTGCATTTGTTGGGCATCTCTACTCTGCTACCAGTTTCCTACAAGTTGGCCTCTACTCCTGAAGGGTTGTAAAATAGTCTGGTCGATAGAAAACAAGGGGCACCTGGGTGGCTCAGTTGTTAAGCATCTGCCTTCGGCTCAGGGCATGATCCCAGGGTCCTGGGATAGAGCCCCGCTTCAAGCTCCCTGCTCAGCCGGGAGTCTGCTTCTATATCTCTTTCTCTCCCTCTGCCCTTTCCCACCACTCCTTCTCTCTCTCTCAAATAAATAAATAAAATCTAAAAAAGAAAAAAATCAAAGGTGCTCTCCCAACATACTCTGAAAAAATACCCAATAATCTCTCTCTCTTTTTAAAGATCTTATTTATTTATTTATTTATTTGCAGAATAAGAGGGAAGGACTGAGGTAGAGGGAGAAGCAGACTCCACACTGAGCAAGGAGCCTGACACAGGACTTGATCCTAGGACCCCTGGGATCATGCCCTGAGTTGAAGGCAGATACTTAAATGGCTGAGCCACCCTGGTGCCCCCACAGCCCTTAGACCATAAATACTTTTATTTATTTTCAAATTTAGGACAATTTTTCTAGACAGTCTCCCTCTTTGTGATCATAAATAATCTTTGCAGATTATCTTGAGAGCAAAGGCTGTTCCCATTAGGTTTGGCCTGATAATTTAGGAGGTGTGGTCAGAGTGTTAAATAGCTATACAGGTTGCCATGGTCTTGCTTTGCAGACCCAGAGCCAGGTGGTATTGGCAACTCTACTGAGTAGGAGACGCAACTGGACTTTGGAAAGTATGACTTTCTTACCTATCTTGAGGCTTGGGACCCAAGCCCAAGAAAAGTCTACCCACCACATTTAACCTGGAGAACATGTAACTTTGGTAAATTCTTCTCTTCTTGAGGTCCTCTCAACACTTTAGACGTCTTGGTCTGCCCTGACATGAGCTTCATTACCACCAGGGAGGCTGGGGCCCCACCAACCAGAGTGCAGGCCAGTCTTCTTAGGAGAACTTGGAGGGCGCTGCCTCCACAAAGGGTCTGGGTGTTGAAATGGCTTCTAGATATACTGAGGTGATAATTCTTTCAGACTGTGCAGGAAAACCTGACATGCCTCAAAATCTTCTAGTTTTCAAAACTCAAGTGGCACTTTCAACTTCATACAGATCCTGTTTGCTCCTCTGTCTGCAATAATCCTTGAGGCAAGGAAACATTGAGGATCCAGACACCCATTTAAAACTTGAGGAGAGGATTGTGGAAATCCACAGATTGATACTTCCATGAAAGACCCTGCTTCATGAGCTATAGTGAGGCTCAGATTGTTTCACTGGTCCCATCTTACCAGTCTTTGACTGTAAGTAGGTGACATTTACATAAATTATGTCGTACTGTAAGTCATGTCTTTAGTGGAGGGAAAGGGGGAGAATCCAGCAGTGTTGTAGTGACCCAGCTGTTGCTCATGTGAGACATTCCATGTCATTGCTCTTCAGAAAGGCAGAAGTAGCACCAGGAACTCCAGCAACTTCTGGGATCGATCCCACATGTCACTGAGTGCTTCCAGATGGCAGCATAAATAGCAATGAAAAAGGAGTGTTCAAATGAGAGATCTGAGAACTGGTCATTTGAAGAGACAGGGCAAAGGTCTTCTGCCATTTTCTAGCAATTTTGCGTCCACTGTGGAGAGGAGGAAGCATGGCATTGCAACCGGAGTGTAGTAGGAAAAAAAATAGTAAGAGGAACTGTGGTTTGAATTTCCTCTGTACATTTATTTTCTTTATCCCAGCTGCATCTGTACCCACCTTGCTGTGGAACAGCAGAATTAACCACCGGGTTTCAGAGAGAAGTGATCATTTTCAGTGTATCTCAGCTCATTATCAGTCAAGATTTTCGCCTGAAAATGGTTTTCCTTCTCCCTGTCACAGCAACTCTCAGAAATGGATTTTGCTGGAAGCCATCTATTTTCATCACTCTGATTGTTTTATTTATGTTGCAAATCACTGATTTGGTGTTTGGGAAATTGCCATGTTTGGGCAGCAATGCTTTTACTTAATGGTTTGATGAATTCCAAACTTATTTATAAAATGCATTTTTTTTAAAAGGTCCTTAGCATTCCAAGTCATCATTCAGGATACTGAGATGTTCAGGATAGTGACAAACAGTGAATTCTTTTATCATTTATTTGAATTCTTGGTGTCAAATCAAAACTGAAGACCATATTTACCTAATGGCCACTCATGAACATCTAGGTACTTGCCTTAACAACCAGGTTAGATAAGCCAGTCTTCTCTATATATCAAAATCTGAATACCTTGTCCCCTGGATACCTGATCTTTTTGAATAGGACGTAATGAGATAGAAATCAAAGTTGAGTGCTGATTTTGGTTCTGCCGTGACTTGGTTATAATCACCTTTTGTGGTTCTGTTTCTTATCAGTGGATTAAGAAGTTTGATTAGATGATGACTTTATAATCTCTCCTGCTTGCTATTGTTTTGTTTTAAGCAATAGAGTTTTTCAAAGGAAATTTTACTTGGAATTATACTATGTAAAGCAGTGTATTGGTTTTCTAGTGTTGCATAACAAATCACCCCAAAACTTAGTGGCTTAAAGCAACAGCAAGAACTTTATTATCAGTTTCCATGGGTTGAAAAAATCTAGAGGCACACTGGCTGAGCAGTTGTGCCTTGGTTTACTGAAAGCTTGACTGGGGCCGCAGGGTACAAGGGTTCGCTTCTAAGGTGCCTGGCAGCTGCGGTATACAATAAGCTGGCTGATGGCCAAGGCCCTCAGTCTTGGTTTTTGTCTTTGTTTTTCCCCCACAGGAGCCTCTCCACAGAGTTGCATGAATGTTCTCTCAGCACGGCAGGCAGCTACCTTCCCCCCAAGACTGTCTCAGCCCTACCTTCTTCCAACCTTCCCCCAGATACAGCTGGTCTTCCCGCTTTGCAGCCTGGGGGTGGGTGTGACAGGTTGGGGGCAGGCAGCTGGGCTCCTTGCTAGGTTCTCTTCTTACCCATTTGCTGTTTTGTTTCAGGAAAGCCCTCAGCCCCTTGGGAGTTGGATTCTTGGGAGGCACTTGCAAATATTTCTCTTCCTTGCCATGACATCATGGGCCTTCTGTTTCCCTTTCTTGTTGACTTGGACAGAAGAGCAAATTGTGGGGAAGGGCTTTGGGTTCTTTCAGAGAAAATATAAACTGCCATCTGCTGAGTACATGCTCTGTTCCAAGCATGGAAGAGTTTTCCAAATCTCCTCCCTTCTTTAAGACTTTCCTGTAAGTGCAGGACTGCCATGCCCATCTTGCTGGGGAGGAAATGGGTGGCTGCTTCTTGCGGGTGCGGGGTGGTGGGGAGGCTTTGAATCCAAGGCTGTCTCATCCTTCCACCCTAGCTTCTGCCTTGGGGCCAGGGCCCAACAAAATCCAAAGCCAGAGAAATGGGTGGTGGTGAAACAAGAAAAAGAATTGATTTCAGTGAAGCCAACACCAGGAAGACGTCAGAGACTCTCTCCAAAGTGCTGAAATTCTTCCAGGTTTGTATAAAGAATGAGTGGGCCAAAGGTGGGTGGCTGCTAGCAGGTGGGCAGTGAAGGTCCAATCAATCATTGTCTTGGAGTCAGTCGTGGTGGAGTGGAGTCTGGCTGGCTCAGGGCCATCTGTATTGCTTGAGAGGGTAGTTCTGGTTCCCATCAAGGGATGCTTTACCTTCAGAGCCTTCTGTATGAGCCAAGAGAGCCAAGTAGAACGTTTGCAGTCAAAATGGAGGTAGTTGAAGTCCTTTTCATGTCTCGCACCTTGGAAGATGACATCGAGATGGGCGAGTAGGTTGGTGTTCGCTGGGAGAAGTGGGGAATGAACACACAGGAGGGCATCTGTCACAGCTGTGTTTCCTCCCTCTGGCCCCTGTCACTGTGCGTGCAAAAGAGGCAGGTAGGGGAGGAGTGTCTATTTGGATGGTGGGTGGCCCAAGATGGCCAGACCCTCGCCACTGCTCCCCTACCCTTGACGACACAGATAAACTAAACAGGTTCACTTCCAGGCGGAGGGTGTGAGGCTCTTCCCGTCTGGCCAGCAAAGCCTTTGAAGGAAACATGGTCTTGCTGCTTGAGGGTTAATAAGTCCCCATGTTTTTCTCCCTCCAGGTGGCTGCTCTGCAGAGATTTTCATTAGCATGCAAGTCCTGGTCCCATTAAGTATTGATGTCAGGAGCATTTATTTTTACCGTTGTTGTCTGAGGAGGGAAAGGTTAGGTCCTTGCAGAGTCCATTCATATGCATGATTTCCGCCAGCCCCAGGGCAACCCACGCTGTGGTTCTCCCCCCTCAGCTCTCCAAGGCTGGTCCTCAGGGGAGAGGCAGGTAGGGGCAGCCCCAGTGCTGGTGAATTTTGGCCCCACCAGGCCACACAGACATATACGCCCATGAGCTCTCAGGTGACCTGGGGGTGAGGCGGGGTCTCTTCTTCCTGGAGGATTCTTTACGGGACTGGGTTGGAGGAGGCCCAGGCTCGGCGTGTCCTGGGTCCTGGCTCTCCTGGTACATGCACCTGAGCACCAACCAGCCAGTTTCCAGTCAGGCTAAGCCGGCACCACCTGGAAGACTCAAGTCCTCCCAAATCCTGACTTCCTCCATACTTTGTGAGAATTTTCAATGCGCGTGTTTCTCCTGGTTATTGCTTTCTCTGATTTCCTGCTTCTGCTGATTTCTGGATCTCATTTTGGCTCTTGTGGCCATGGCCTTCTCTCTGCCTTGTCTATCCGTCCAAACATCGGACCGGGCTTCCTCTCTTTGCTTCCCTCAGCATCGCTCACACTGGGTGAAATCTTTGCTACTCAAAGTTTGCAGATGACCATGGGCTGGGTTAGGGGATACTTGGAGCAGCATAGCAAGTCAGTTAATACCAGATACTGGGCAGCCCTGTTCTTCTAAGTCCCTCAGCCACACCTGTCCCCTCTATCTTGCCTCTCACTGTCTTGCTTGACTTCCAGCCCGCTCGTCCAGTTTCTCTGGTTCTGTTCCCTTCCCTCCCTCCCTCTGGGGCTCCCACAGAAGCTCAGAGTCCTTCCAACTTTACATGCAGAACAATTTCATTCTTCAATCGTGCCTGAGTTTGGTCCAGAGTATGTACTGAGGGTTATCTCTCCACAGTGAAAATAAATTTTAAAACATACAAGTAAATACCTAAATCTCTGTTCTCCCTGAGACGGCCCCATGCTAATATCAAACTAACAATCATTACTTTAGTCTTTGCTGCTTTAGGAAGGGTTTGATGGCAGAGAAGGAGCCATGGGACAGAAGGCTGTGCCCCAAGGTAGTTAAACGTTGGGCTTCCTGCCCAGGAAAAGCACAGTCCTGGGTCCATCCTTTACAACTCACAGAGAGCACTTCACTGCTGACGCCCTGGCCACCACATGTGGGAGGTTCCCCCACACCAGCCAATTCTCCGTGATGCCTGATGGGTGTCCTACAATTCCATCCTGACCCTAAGTGACGTTAGCACTGACCCCACAGATTAAGGGCTCAGTCCCACGAGGCAGCCCTCATTTCAGACATCAGTCACATGCAAGGAGTGGGTCCCAGTTTACCCACAATTCCTGTCTAACTTTCCTACATATTGGAACTTCCCAGGATCCCCTTCTGGGATCCCACCATTTGCCAGAGCAGCTCACAAAACTCAGGGAAACATGTGTGCTAGTTTGTTACAGAATAGAACAATGATGAAAGGTACAGATGAACAGCCAGTTACATAGGTCAAGGTCTGAAAGTGTCCCGAGAATGAGGGGTGGCATTAAATTTCTAAGCTTCTAATCACTGCTTGTGATAACACATCTTTCTTGTGACTAGCCCCGACCTCCCCCACATCGAGGAGCCCACCACGAGTCTCCTATCACCCAGGAAATTCTGAGCGTGGTGTTGGGAACTAGAGTCTAAGATTTTCCTAGCACCCCTATTTAAAAGGGTTTTAGGGGTTCTGTGTCAGGAACCTAGGGAAGACACTAATACATATATTTCTTATTATGTCACACTTCTGGAGACACAGAGACCAAAAGTTGAATCTTGGCTCCACTACTTACTTGCTGTGTGACCTTGGGCAAATTACTTAATCGGTCTGAGCCTCAACTTCCTCAATTATAACATGGAGATATTAATGATAACCACCTTGTAGGGTTCCCGTGAAGATTAAAAGGGGAAAGACACATAAATCCTACTGTCTGCTGTTTATTGAACACTTAATATGTAGTTATTTTATATGAATCACTGTGCAAAGCTGAATGGACAATGAGATTTTTACCAAAAGAAGTTATAATAATACTATTAGCATATGCATTACAAGTCCCAGATGCTTTGCATGCATTAGCTCACTGAACCCACACAACAACTGTCCAAAGGGGAGATGGTTATCTGCCTGCCTAAGATGCAAAAATTCAAGTAGTTTCCCGAATGCCACACAGCGGGGAAGCAGGAGGATTCAGACTGTGTTTATTTAACTAGAAGTGGTGTTTATCAGCTCAAGGCCTGCTGAAGCAGGGGGAGGAAGCTAGCCGACCTGCCTGGGAAGAAGATCTGTAGTGTCTGACTGATAAAGCCCCGGCCAGCCTGGTCCCTGGGAGCTCTGGAGCACATAGGACATGGCACGGTTGTTTCTCGGCAACAGATACTTTTCAGCATAGCAAAACTGAACAGTGTTAGCCCCAGGATGGAGGTCAGTATTAAGAGAGTCGTATCAGTTAGGAACTCTATTCTCTAAGAATCGGAGACCACTCTTCACCCATTCATCCCCAAAACAAATTAAAGTCTAGATTTTTCTCCCAAGTGAAAGAGACCTGAAGATCAGCAGTATCCGTTTCTATACTCTACTGCACAACCACATCAGGATACTTTCCTCCTTCCTAGCTCCTGGTCTCCAGCCTCAGAATCCCTTCAGGTTCTAAGATGGTTGCTGAAGCTCCAGCCATATGCATCTGTTTCATAAAAGAAGTAAAGGTCCAAGGGAGGAGTTAAAAGAAAAGGTGTGCCCCCTACAGCACCAGTGTCTCTTAAAGGGATTCAGAACTACCACCAGACAGTTCCTCAAAACACAAAACATACAATGACCATATGATCAAGCAATTCCACTTCTAGGTATATACCCAAAAGAACTGAAAGCAGGGACTTGAAGAGATATTTGTGCACCACTGTTTATAAGAACATATTCAAAATAACTAAATGGTGGAGTTAGCACAGACACCCCCCACCCCGCCCCGGGGCTAAGGGCTCAGTCCCATAAGACTGGCCCCACAGAAGGCCAGCTATATTTCTCAGTTGCTGCAAATCGTTGGTTCCCACCTCCTCTTCAGACTCAATCATTTGCTAGAACAGCTCACTTTACATATGTTTAGCATTTATTGGTTTCCGATAAAGAATACAAACCAGGAACAACCAAATGAGAGAGATGCATAAAGCAAGGTATGGGGCGTCCATGTCTTTTCTGGGCCTCCTACCACCTTGAGATGGTCACCAGCCCAGAAGCTCTTAAAATCCCCTCATTCAGAGTTTTTATGGAGCTCAGTCTCCATTCCCTTCCCCTCCTTGGAGGTGGGGCTGCAGCTGAGAGTTCCCACTCTTGGTCTTCCTGGTACTTGGTCCTCATACTGTGTAGGGACCCCACCCTAAGTCACCACATTCACAGGACCTCAGGTGTGATGGAAAGAGGCTTGTGAGGAATAACAAAGCACACTCCTATCCCTTGGGAAATTTCAGGGTTTCAGGAGCTCTGTTCCAGGAAGGACCTCATATATGTTTTATTGTACCACTGATAGTGCACCCTGGGAGAGGGTTATCTGAGGTCACTTTTCTACCACTGAATAGCTTTCTTTTGCTTGCCTAACATTTGAAAAAGGTCTGCGGCATCTCTGATTAAGCCACAGCCAGACTGGTCCCTAGGATCTCTGGAGCACATATTTTCCAGTTTAGCACAGTTCTCGAACCTGACCGTCTGGCTTTGAATTGATCTCCACCAGCATCTGTAGGGGTGGGGAAGTAATAGGATCTTCCCAGTTGTGGTCCTGGTAGACCAGGCAGTCCGTGGAAACAGTCCAGCACATAAGGCACGCAAGAGAAGGGGTGACTGAGGGAAAGGGCCCTTTACATTTCATTTGCTCTTGGAGGCAGCCAGAATTTAGTGTTTGAATGTATGTATCTCTCTTTTTCGGAGTATTTGCCATTGTCACTAGCAGGTTTACTAGTCAAATGTGTGTATTTGGTGTGACACAGACCAAGTAACATTTTCCTTCTTTGATTCTGCACGTTTGTAAACAGCACTGTTTGAAGAAGAATGACATCATATGAATTCAAATAGCCTATACTTCTGTATACAAAAATTGTAACAAAACAAAACAAAACAAAAGAAAAGAAAAAGCAAAAAAGGAAAAAAGAAAACAAAACATAAAGCTATTTATTCTGTTACTCCATGCCCATTACTATAAAATTTTTTGTACAGAAGCAATATGTCCCCAGTGTCTATGTAGACATATGTAACATGTGTATATGTTGACCTGGAGCTTTATGATTGCCTGCCCTATAAGCCATCCCTCTGTGGAAGGACGACCCTGTCAGCATGATATGGAAGTGTGTATAGTAACTTATTAAGTGATAGTTTAAAAATTTATTTTTTAACAACTATTTTTGTGGCTATTTCACGGTATTACCAATAGAGATATCTTTATTTAATTTTCTTTTCTTTTTAACTGATCTCTACACCCAGCATGGGGCTCGAAGTACCTGAGATTGAGACACCCACTCCCCCAACTGGGCCAGCTAGGCGCCTCAATAAAGATTCCTGTAACTAACTCAAAAGAAGAAAAAAACAATACCAGGTACTTTACACACATGGTTTTATTTAAGCTTTACAACAAGTGGAGGGAGAATGTCTCCCCAGAATAAGGATGGCACAGAGGCACAGAGAGGTTAAGTTACTTATTCAGGATCTCACAGCAGGCAAGCAGCAGAACTGAGATTGAAAACCAGGCTAATCTGATGGTTAAGCCCCATGTCTGGGCTACTCTACCCTACGATTTCTGATTCCTTCAAGGTCTTGCCTTCCTTGCCCTCACTCTGCCTTTGTGGCTTCTCCTCTCAACCTCCTTCATGATGCCTCGGGTTTTATTTTTAACATGAGGTAAATACACGGAGGGACAAGTGGAAAAGCATTGTGGGTAGACAATGCTTGGAAACCAGGCTTTGATTTGTATTTTTCAGAAGAAACTGCATATTGTAGGTTCAACAACTCTATAGGCAAAAAACAACTCTAAGATCCAACATTTCGATGCGCCTGAGTGGCTCAGTTGGTTAAGCGACTGCCTTCTGCTCAGGTCATGATCCCGGAGACTCAGGATTGAGTCCCACATCAGGCTCCCTGCTCAGAGGGAAGCCTGCTTCTCCCTCTCTCACTCCCCCTGCTTGTGTTCCCTCTCTGACTGTGCTTCTCTCTGTCAAATAAATAAAATCTTTTGAAAAAAAAAAAGATCCAACATTTCAAAGAAAAGAGAATACATGGAATTTATCCATCCGTCCAATTACTGCATCGCACACCTACAGGTGCAGGGCACCAGGCACTGTCTGGGGTGCGCCCCAGGGTAGAGTCCCCAGCGAGCCAAAGGGAAGACACTTTCAGTAGATAAGGAGGTGAGAATCACACGTGGACTTCTAGATTGCAAGGAGCCAGATGAGGAACATAAAAGCAGGCAGCACATAGCAACCAAGGTCAGGACAAGCCCTGGCGTGGGGTGGGGGGGGACTGGTAGAGCAGAACTGTCCTGCTCTGAAGGCAACTTTCTGAAACCAAGACAAAACCACGTGAAGAAAGAAATACCCCAAAATCCTAACAGTGGGTGTATCCATTAGAGAGGAGTGTATGATTTATTTTGCAAAGTTTTATAAAATGCTTATGAATTTTAACTACGAAAACAACCATTCAAAAGAAAAAGAGCAGGCACCTGGGTGGCTCAACCGTTAAGTGTCTGCCTTCGGCTCAGGTCATTGATTCCAGGGTCCTGGGGTTGAGCCCCACATCAGGCTCCCTGCTTGGCTGAGAGTCTGCTTCTCCCTCTACCTCTCTCCTCTGCAGTCACTGTTTCTATCTCAAATAAATAAATGAAATCTTAAAAAAAAGGGGGGGGAGACCAGTTGGCTGAAGGGATCCCAGCCTCCTCCTGGGCACAGCATGGCTCACAACCTGGAGGAGAGATTTCTGCTGTTCACATCGGCCGGGGAAAGATGTCGGTCTCAGAGGCATGAAGAGTTTTTGTTCTGTTGGAAGTTTTGGCTCCTCAGCACCTGACAATATTGAAGTTAGGTGGACCCAGGGATTGTTTGAGAAAAGGAAAGGAATTTTTGCAAAAGGCTTCAGGCCCTGGTGCTTTCAGCCTCTTCCAATGTCAGCTTACCCTGGGCCAAGCCGGGACAGGTCCTCCCTCGGGGCCTTCCTCTCCTGTCAGCCCCAGGTGCTGTGTTTGCCTAACTGAGCACTGGAAGTTTGCATAGGCCATGAAATTTCAAGAAGAAATTGAAATAGTCCCCCCAAATAGTCCCTCCACCCCTACCAAGAAATGCTACTTCAGAGCTGAGGGCTTCTGGGTTCATGTGAAGCCACAAACTTACTGCCTCCCATTGGGCAGGGACCCATGTCACCCAAGGACAGGTCAAGAGTAGAAATGCTGGGCAAAGAACAGGCTAGAATATGCTTTGCTGTTCCACACTCATTTATTTGTCTTTCTCTGTCTTGGCCCATTCATGTGCTCCCTGGTGGGCTGCTCACCAGGCCCCTCAGTTCTGTGACCCAACAGGAAAGAAGCTGGGAAGGCAGTCTCTCAACTCCACATCGCAGTTCCCGTGGAAGCCAAAGCTGGGGAAGAGGGGTGCCTCCGTGCCCTGCATCAGTGTGCTTGGGCTGCCATCATAAGCTACCACAAACCTGGGGTGCATTCTTTCACACTCTGGGGCAACCATCTGACTCAAAGTGACAGCAGGGCTGCACTCCCTCAGGAGGCTCTAGGGGAGAATCCGTTCGCTCCTGGTGGCTGTTTGTGTTCCTTGCCTTGCAGCTGTATCACTCAGTGGTCACACTGCCTTCTCCTCCTTGGCCTCCCTCTTAGAAGTACACGTGATTGCATTTGGGGTTCACCCAGACAATTCAGGAGAATCCCCCACCTTAAGAGCCTTATTATAATCACATCTGCAAAGTCCTTTTTGGCCATGTGAGATAACATTCACAGATTTCAGGAATTAGAATCCTTTTTTTTTTTTTTAAGATTTAATTTATTAGAGAGAGAGAGAGAGAGACATAGTATCTTTTTTTTTAAGATTTCATTTATTTGACATAGAGAGAGAGAGAGAGAGAGAGCGAGCATGAGCAGGGGGAGGGGCAGGGGGAGAGGGATGAGGAGATTCCTGGCAGAGCAGGGAACCAAACATGGGGCTGGATCCCAGGACTCTGGGATCATGACCTGAGCCAAAGGCAGATGCCCAAATGACTGAGCCCCCCAGGTTCCGCAACACCCTTGTATCTTTGAGGTGCTGTGTTTAGCCTAGCACTCTCTCCAAGAAAGAATGCTCCCCTGCCGCTGTGTGGAAGCATTATCACTAGCTGCTCTGAGGCTCTGCCTTGAGCAGAAAGGCTTCCTTTGTTAACACTGAAGTGTATTTAGGGAAGAGGCAGGTGACAGGGCCGGCAGTGGGATGGGGGGCGCTCGGCAAGCAGGCATCTCTTGGAAGAAGGTTCTACAGTGGCCCAAAATAGAAAAACTAGGAGAGGTAGGAGCAGAGGGCAAAACAAAGGATGAAGCAGAGGGCTTGTGGGCTGGGGAGGAGGAAGATTCCATGCCGGCCGAGGTCTGGGCAACAGAGAGGCAGACCCTGCAGAGGCCAGGCCATTCTGAGACCCTCCTGCTGTGTGCAACTGCAGCACTAAGCTAGTTGGTGGCATCTTTTTGTGAAATGAAACTCCTTCTGAAATATTCTAAAAGGGATTATAAATAGGATGACTTGGATCTTGGGGGATGGGTTATATAAGGTCATGCTCCCAACAGGAATTTGCTGCTTTCTGTTCCGGAGACATTCAAAATACCACTTTCTTTCACTAGAAGCCGGTGCTTCTGACGATGACACCCCCACTCCTGATTCTCCTTTGCTCCTTGTTTTCTCCCCTCAGGACCTCATGGTTCTACCTCAAATGCCTCTTCCCTTCCTTAGATGTTAACACCACTCAATGTCAACACCAGAAGGACCTGCTGCACCATCTGTCCCATCACCTGAAGCCATGTGTGAGCGGTCCGCCATAGTCCACGTTCATGAACTAGTCAACCCAATGCCGTGATTCTGTCCAGCAGTTTTCAGCTGTGGAGGCTGGGCCTGGGGAAGGCGGCAAGAGTAGCTCTACTTCAGCAAGATCCATGCCTCTGAAGTAAGGTGTCTGAGCTAGAACACGAAGTCGTGGCCAGAGAAGGGATCTGAAATCAGGAATGTGGGGTCTATTCATCCATCATATCTTGAGAGGCTACCACGTTCTAGAAGAATTCTGTGATCAGGCGCTTTAATAAATCTTATCTAGAAGGAGGGAGGAAGAGACCAAGTCTGATACTGGCCTTGACAAGGAAGCAATGGTCACTCCTCTTAGCCAGGATTGCGGGATGTGTGGTCATCGTTGTGGTGCGGACCGTGTTCATGTGTTGTGTGTGTTCAGACACGTTTGTAGGGTGTCTCACTTTTATCTCTCTCCATCAAGATCGCAGAGCAGTCATGTCGGTTGCAGAAGCTCTGTGCACTGGTACGTTTGATGAGAGGGCCCCAAGCCAGCCTCGGGGGGGTCAGGGACTGCTTTTCTCCCTTTCTCCCCACACAACTGACCGAATGTTAACAGAAAGAAAATTCCAGCTTTCCAGAAACTGGTTCTACAATTCTGACATTCTGGAGAAGGGTTAACACATTTCCCAAGCTCCCAGCAGCAGACAGACGAAGACTTCTGAAGATGAATTAAAATTTCATGTCAAAACCATTTAAATGCAAGAGCAAAGAAACAGTTGAGTTTCACTTATTATAGTACCGTCTAGAGACACATAGTCCCAGAAGCTGACCTACTTTAAAACTGGGATAATCTTTGGGGGGATTATCTCCTGGATACTAAATACTTTACTTTTAAATTCTATTACAGTTGCTGGTTTTTTTTTTTTTAATTAACAACACATTTCCTATTGTCATAACCTTGAATATATAGTGACATCCCGACATAATGTTTTTTTTTAGCAAATGAATACATTTGGAATAAATATGTGATTCCCAAATTCACACTATTCAGGGGAAAAGCAAAAATGCAGTGTTGATGCCCAAAGGAAGGTATCAGTGCTCTAATCACCAAGATCACCAGGCTAGAGTGGAAGCATGAAACGCAGATCCTAGGTCTCCAAACTAAACTCCAGGCTTCAAGCGCATGGAATACTTTCCTCCCAGTCCCTCAAAAGTCAGTTCTGGGTGGGCTGAGACATGCTCTGTCTGCTCACGGCTGGATCCCCAATGCCTCGCATGGTGCTTAAGGAATTAGAGGCGCTCAATAGATGAATAAATAAATTACTTAAGAAGATAGAGAAACAAAGCACATTTCTGCAATGTCAGCTCTAGAAGACTTTAGACCTTATTATTCAGAATACGGTCCTTGGAACAGCAGTATCAGCATCTATTAGGATCTAGTTAGAAATGCAGAATCTCAAATTCCACCCCAAATTACTGACTCAAAATCTGCATTTTAACAAGATTTCCCAGAGGATCCATTAGGTATTGTGATAAAGTGTGAGATGTGCTGGGTAGGTCTATCTCCCCTGGCATTTCTCAGCTTTGGCTGGCTTTCACAGTGGGAGTTTTTAATACATATGAATTTTTAATACATATTTTAATGTATTTTTACACATTTTAATACATATGAATTTTTAAATACATATGAATACTTGGGTCCCCTGTCCAGAGATGCTGATACACAGGCAGGGTTGAAGATCAGTGATTGTAGCCCTGTTATGTGTGTGACTTTGAATGAGTTACTTAGCCTGTCTCTGCCTAAGTTTTCTTATCTGCTAAATGGGCTTGCCAATGCCCTCCAGCGAAGGACCATTAGGAATACACTACTGGGGAACAAAGTTTGATTTAGTGGATTGCAACAACGAGGGAAATAGCCTTCTGTAAAGGGCCAGAAGGCATTTCAGAAAGACCGTGTTAGGAGGGCACTGCTGCAGGATTTGAATTCCGGTTAGGTGAT
>PITA01005367.1:100019-111788 GCA_004023965.1 Spilogale gracilis
GGGGGGTTGTGTACTGACACCACAACATAGCCCAGCAGAGGGCTCCCTGCCCACCTGTTTGCACCGTCAGAGTAAAGCGGATCCCCTCTGGTGATCAGGGCTCTGAGTCTCTTACTAAGGCTGCCGTAGCAGGGGTGCTCTGAATCCCCCCAAATCTCTGTTTGCAGAGAAGGAACAGCAGAAAACTGCTTCAAGAGTTGTTTTAACCAACCCTCTTCTTCCAGTCATTGTACTGTAACTGGGACAGAGGAAGTAAGAGGGATGTGTGGATTTTTGAAACACAGTTAAGTGGAAAAGCTTCGCCAGTGACTGCAGACATGATAAAAGGAACATTTGCAGGTTCTTTGACCAGAAGTTTGATGAAAGTAACTTATTCCTCTGAGGCAGCACTGCTGTTCATTGATTGGCAGCATTTCTCCCATGTTTCATGCAGAATATGGAAGTGAGAAACCATTTCCTCAAAACAAAACAAAATGTGAGGTTTTGTTCTGTTAGGTGCTAGCTCAGAGCAGGAGTGATTCTATTCTACCTTTATAAGTTTTATCATTCAGAGGTGAGAGGAACAAAAATTGGTAAAGAAGTAGTCACTTATTTGAGCTGGGCGAGGGAATATTGTTATGCTCATGGTTTCATTTGGGCTCAGACCCAGTTTCGGAGTGATGTTTTTTGCCTTGCCCCAGGATAGACAGAGTGGCCTTGCCTACTGGGCAGATGAAGTTATCTGTGTCCAAAATGTAATACACATACAAATGATTAATGATTGGCGGTTTTTTTGGCACTAAGTTTTAGAATTCCAGTGTACACTTTATGTTTATACCACATCTCAATTCAGACCAGTCAGTTTCAACCATTCAAGAGTCACATGGGGCTAGTAGCTCACGTTTTGGAAAGCACAACCTTTGAGGGTTGTTTTGAAGATTAAATTAGTTAACAAGATAGGCCATTAACATCGGCCTGGCTCAGTAAGTTTTAACTATTATTATTGTCACTGATGCAAGAAAGGCGGAAATGGCAGGAGCTTCCTCCTCCTAGAGCTGGAATGAATTTCCTGGAAGAGAGTAAAATATTAATTAACACCAAGAGGAGTCCAGAGGGAGTTTCGGGCTGTGGGAAGTAATGGCTCTATAAATGTCCGTTAGATTAAACTTGCTCATTGTGTTGTTCAAATCTGTGTCCTTACTGATTTTTATTTGCTGTTTTTATCAGTTGAACACACCTGATAGAAATATGTTCAAATTTTTTTCTCGTGTACTATGATCACAGATTTGTGATTTTTCCCTTGTAATTATATTTGTATGGGCTTTACATATTTTGAGTTAAATTATGAGGAGCATAGTATGTCGTGATAGAGCAATCCATCCTCGTTTTCCTTCTGTCTGTTTTTATTTTGTAATTTTTTACCGTGTTGAATAGAATTTAAATTTAATCATCTCTTTGAGCATCCTAAATGCATTAATTTTCAGATTTTTGTTCTATTGTTTATAACTTTAATTTCACGTGGCAAGGATTCATTCTGATTGTTGATTATATTGGCTTTTTCTTAACATTTGATTTCTTCTTGTGTTTTTAGAATTTTAGTTTTGAAAGGGAGACATTTCATTGATTTCCTCTTTTTTATTTTTTTAATTTATTTTTTACTTTTTTGTTATTTTATTTTTAATTTTTTTTATTGATTTCCTCTTAAAAACGTATTTTCTCTTTCCATTTTTACTTCATTGTTCATCTGTCTTCATCTGATGGTTTTATAGCTTCTACTTTGCTTCTGGGCCCTTAGACCAAAATGATTTCAGAATATCCTAATATCCTAATCGCTGGTGCTAATGGAGATGTTGCAAATCCGGTACTGGGCCAGGGGGAATTTGGTGTATCTCTTGGTTATAAAACTTAGACTGGACTTTCTGACACAGCAAATGCCATATTCAACAATAGTTTTGTTTGTATTTCTTTCCCCTTGTTTTCATTTGACAAGGATACTGAAATGGGAAACACTTCCCCTGGCTTCACGTAAAACGTTCACTTTGGCCTCCCTTCTTGGGGAGAGCATTTTGGTCCCTTTAACCCCATGTTCTTATTTCCTTTCTTATTCTTGTCTTAAGAGGCATATGCTTCAGTTTGTTTGTTTTATGTTGTTGGGTTTTCCCAGTTCTTTTCTGATGTATTTACTGAGGAACCTGGCTATAGTAATTTACATATTTTGACTATCACTGCTGTGCTTTGGAGCAGAGGGGGTGGGGAAAATGTGGTCTCATTTAATTTTGCTGATGCCAGGTCCCAGCTTGCCCTTTATAAAATGCCTCTTTGTTGTGTGTGTGTGTGTGTGTGTGTGTGTGTGTGTGTGTTTTGTTTTTTGTTTGTTTGTTTGTTTTGTGCCTCTTTGTTTTATAAGCCCATGAGCAAGTAAGCTTTTTGAGGGCCGGGGCTGGGAGCAGCACACATGGTGTCCCCAGACTTAGCCCAGTTCTGACGACACAGGAGAGGCTCCTCCATGAATGTGGACTTCATTAAGTACGCTGACTCGGCCTTCTCTTGCACACCCTGATTCTTGAGAATCTATTATCACAGTCCTTTTAAAACACTTCTTCTCAGAGAGGGGACAGATGCTCGTCAATTTCTTCATCCCATAGGTATGGTTTTCTTCAGTTTTGTATTTGTGCATTAAAAAAGAAAACCAGTTTCAAATTCAAAATTCAAATTTACCTCACAAAGGTAAAATCTTACATAAATGGTCAAAGAAGGGAAATTAGGAAGACAGATTCTGTACATTCTCCTCCTCTCCAATTCCTACATTTCTGGCTGAACCTCGGTGCAAGTTCCTTGTAGGTTTTCCTACCCAACCTCCCTGCCCATCCTTCTTCAATGTGAATTCCTTCAGCAGCGGTGGTAAGTCAGACCATCCTGTTGCACGTGGTTGTGTGGTACTCTAGGAGAGTTTGGTTGTTTCCTGTGTGAAAGTTCCGAGGCGGATTTTGAAGTATTTCCTGATATCATGCCCCCTCCTTCACCGCACCCCTTACTTCCTGTTCCCACCCTCTTGTATAGGTGACTTGCTCTCAACTCCCCATTAAATTTGTTAAACATTTAATTTACAAGTACACACGTTTTAAGTCAACAGCTCACGACATTCTTACGTATAAACATAGGCACTCACGTAGCCATTACGGAGATCAAGCTGTGAGACGTTTTTCAGCCCATCATAGACGGCTCCTGGCAGCTCCTTCCCAGCTGGTAGCCTCACCCCTCCCTGCACAGATAACCCCCAGATTACTATTCTGATCTCTCACATCATTTATTAGTTCTACCTATTCTTGAATATCACATAAGTGGAGTCATAACTGTGTGTACCCTTAAAAAACCAACAACTTCTTATTTGGAAATAGTTTCCAAATTTATGGGGCAGTTACAGTAACATACAAAGAACATCCATGTGCTTCTTATGTAGATTCAGCAATTGCTAACATTTTCCCCACATTTGCTGTATCTATCGATATATCATCTCTCATCTAGCTATCTTCTAGCTATCATCTTCTACGTAAATATTTTCTCCTGAACCTTTTCCTGAACATTTGAGAGTAAGTTGCATTCCCCATGGCTCTTTATCTCTAGATACTTGAGTGTGCATTTCCTAGAAAGAAAGAAAAAAAAAGAAGAGAAGGGAAAAGGAGGATAAAGAAAGATGAAAAAGAGAAAAAAGGAATTTCTCTTACATAACTATAGTAGGGTGATCAATTAGAGTAAGTTTGACATTGGCACAGGTTTACCAGTTGGCTCAATATGTCTTCTCTCCAGTATAGAAGTCAGTCTAGCATCAGGTGTGATGTTTGGTTGTCATGTCTCATTTATTGTGGTATCTATACTCAGTTTTCTTTTTCTTTTTCCATTTATAGAATTAGACATTTTTTGAAGACTTCAGTCCTTTTTTTCTTTTGGAGGCAATTGCCTGACATTCCTTAATTAGATTCAGGTTATGCATTCTTAGCTGGACTATTGTACAAGTGACATTATGTCCCTCTCAGTGTCATCTAGCTGGTGACACATGGTGTTCACCTGTCCCTTATTGATAATGTTAATTTGCATCAGCTGGCAATCACTCTATAGTTGGTATTTCCCTCTTCAACTAATAAGCAATCTGGGTAACCACTTTAAGGCCATGCAAATACAATGCTCCCCATCAAAATCTATCCCCCCTCTCTCTTGATTTAGTATCTATTGATGATTATTGTCTGAACTGGTCTTTACCCTGTTGGTTGTAAAATGATGATTTTCTACCTCTGGCACTCCTGCCCCACTTAGTGAATGTTGCCATTCAACCTTCTATTGCAAGTAACCATCCTCCCCTCTCTTATTTCCTCATATTTATTATTGGTGTGGACTCATAGATTCCTCTGTTTTCCAAATCATTTAAAATTAAGAAGCTGACTTTCAAAAATAACTTTCTATACTTGTTTTAACATTTGGGGTGCCTGGGTGGCTCAGTCATTGAACATCTGGGGTCCTGAGATTGAGCCCCGCATTGGGCTCCCTGCTCGGCGGGAAGCCTGCGTCTACCTCTCCAACTCCCCCTCCTTGTGTTCCCTCTCCCACTGTCTCTCTCTCTGTCTAAATAAATAAATAAAATCTTAAAAAAAATGTCTTATACTTGTTTTAATTAAAAAAATCTGTTTATATCTTATGTCAGGATCACAAGATCCTTATTCATTCTCTTTTTTTCCTAAAATTTATTTATTTTAGAGAGAAAGAGAAAGAGCATGTATGAGTGCACAGAAGTTGGGGGAGAAGCAGAGGGAGAGGACCTTTCAAGCAGACACCCCGCTGAGCACGGAGGCTCATTATGACATAACAGCCCCAGCTGAATCCAGGAGTCAGACACCCAACTGACTGAGCTACCTAGGTGCCTCAGGGCTTTGTTCATTCTTAAAACAGTGTCTGTGGTGGGAATGCAAGCTGGTGCAGCCACTTTGGAAAACAGTGTGGAGATTCCTTAAAAAATTAAAAATGGAGCTACCCTATGACAGTGCAATTGCACTACTGGGCATTTACCCCAAAGATACAGATGTAGTGAAAAGAAGGGCCATATGTACCCCAATGTTCATTGCAGCAATGGCCACAATCGCCCAACTGTGGAAAGAGCCAAGGTGCCCATCAACAGATGAATAGATAAAGAAGATGTGTTACATATATACAATGGAATACTATGCCTCCATCAGAGAGTATGAATATCCAACTTTTGTAGCAACATGGACTGGACTGGAAGAGATTATGCTGAGTGAAATAAGCCAAGAAGAGAAAGTCAAGTATCACATGGTTTCACTTACTTGTGGTGCATAAGGGGTAATGAAGAGGACAGTAGGACAAGGAAAGTAAATGGGAAGTAGGGTAATCCAGGGAGAGAAACAAAACAACAGAGACTTTGGACACAGAAACAAACTGAGGGACTTGGAGGGAGGGGGGTGGAGGATGGGAGAGCCTGGTGGTGGGTACTGAGGGCACCTATTGCACAGAGCACTGGGTGTGGGGAATGGGGAATGAATCTTGGAACACTGGAAAAAAAAATTAAGTAACGATAAAAAAAAAAAAAACCAGTGTCTGTGGTTTAGAGTCTCAAAAGATAAACCTTTTCCCCATTATTCATTATCTAGAATTTTCTTTTTTTGGATATTTCTCCAGTTTATTACTCTGGGTGAATTTTAGAAACTTCCTTAGAAAATTTGACTCCTATACCTTTTCTCCTCATTGCCTTCCCTCAACACTGGTGGCCTTATGATAGAACTGTGTTGGACCTACAAACCAATTTAGAAATAACAGATAATTTTGTGGTATGTACTCCTTTCATCATGAAAAAGTCTGCTCTCCATTAATTCAAATTTTAATCTGACCAACAACATTTATAATGAACACATGTTCTATAAGCATAGGGTACATAGATGTGCTATTACTCTGCGTTTTCTCAAATGATTTCAGACTTTTACAAGTATGTCACTTTGTCACTATGGTGCTGGAGTCAAACAAGAAAAAAGAAATAAAATAACCAAGGGCATGTAAAGACAGACAGACGGAGAGAGAAGGAGAGGAGACTCGAGACTCTTCAATATGCTAATTTTACTTGCTTACCATCGCTTACCAAATCAGCCTTCTGGAGGTTCTACTTGTCACCGACCAGGCACTGTATTAGATGTGGGGACACTGAAGGGAAGCCATATCAGAGAAAAGCAGATAAAGTCAAATAGATAGAAGGAAAAACAAAGTTCAATATGTTCATTTTATTCCCTTCTTGTATGGTGCCTTCTGGAGCCCCCATGTCCCCCGTGAGTTGCTGCCAGGCATAGGGCACCCAGAAACGAGCAAACCCCAGCCCTTGCCTCTGGGAGGCCACAGGAGACTAAGAGGCTAGAGGGCTGACACCTAATGAAGTGCGGATGGAATGATCATGAACTTCTCTAACAAATTTCAAAAATCTTCACTATATAGTGCAGCTTCCTGGAGCTTGAAGACAGCAGTCTTAGGCAGGTAATAGGAAATGCTGCTTAACACAGCAGGTGGTAAAGTGACGGCTGGAAATTATTAATGTCGTCTCATGATGAGCTTCAATAAAATGTTCTATGACTAATTCATAATGTGTTAACGTACAGCCCAGGGAAGCTGCACGCAGGCCAAATAAGAACACGTGGGGC
Source organism: Spilogale gracilis (assembly GCA_004023965.1). Classification (NCBI taxonomy): domain Eukaryota; kingdom Metazoa; phylum Chordata; class Mammalia; order Carnivora; family Mephitidae; genus Spilogale; species Spilogale gracilis. The sequence goes on from PITA01005367.1 coordinate 106,688, forward strand.
AGAGAAAAAGCGAGGAGAGTATACCTGATGGTTTTTTGGGTTTTTTTGAACATTTTCTGGAGAAAAATATAATTTAAAATCTGGAAACTTTTCCTGAGAGCTTCTCTCTCTACATGCTGCCCCGAGGGACAGAAGTGTCTGGGGAAGGGCAGGATTTCCGGGGGCGTCACCTGAAAGCATCCAGACCTGTTTTCTGTGCTCTGTAGTACACAACTAAGACCCTGGACACCACTGGCGAAGGGGTCCGAAAAGTGCTCAGCAAATTTCTTTAGGCTTAATTACCTCTTCAGCACCTTTTAGGAGGCTGTCAACTACTGGGATGTGGCCTAGATCTCGTGTGGCTCTGCCAGACTAGGCCGGAGTCCCCAGATGCAAACCTTATGCCCGCAGGTGGGGAGAAATAGCCTCGGGTCACTGCACAGGGGTGATTCTATGATTCTAGTCTGAGGCGCCACCTATGGTTTAAAGTGATGTCCCCAGGCCATAACTTATTTCTCTGTCCTTCTTTTCTTCTTCCCTCCTCCTTCCTTCTATTTCTCTTTCCCTCCCTCCTACGGGTATTTGGAAAACACTCTAGTGTTTTCCTAACTCCTACACTTAAGTCTTCAGTAAACAAGAATTTGATGAACATTTATTTGGTCCACCTAGTTCTGGATAAGTGTAAGGGAGTAAATGCTTCCCAGTATTTAAGTAAATCAGAGTGGAACTTGAGACTCACAGTTCCATTTCAGAGTAGCATTTCAGGAAATCCTCCAGCTTAACTTTTCTTCTTTCCTTCCTTTGAAAACGTGGTATGACTTACCCTAAGAGATATACAGAGAGTAGGACTGTATATACTTGAAAATACAGACTGAAATATTAGTTGCATGCAATATGGATAAGAAGGAGGGGATAAAGAGAGATGATTATCTGAGAAGTCGGGCCAAGAATAGTCAGTTTATTTTTACTATTTTGGGGGTGAGTCAAGGTAGAGGCACATGAAGGATAAAACCTTCCTTACCTGATTTGAGGAATCTTACTCCGTTTGAGTGGAGAGAAACAGATCTTTCTAACATTACTCCCTGAGAGGACGTAGCATGCTGTCCTCTATATGAATGTGGACAATGTCCCCAGCAGCAGGGCTCACGACAACACCTGCCCTCTTGGGACCTCACACATGCGGTTTACTGCAGATAAACTCAGTTCACGCCAGGGTTCAGACCATTCCCACACTGCCAGCCTGAATACCGCCTTTCCCCAGACAGGCCTTGTTAAGCCAGCCTTCTTCCTCCCCACTCATCCTAGATCCACCCAATATCAGAATTTGAAGTGATATGTGCTTTTGCATTCCCTTCTGCTTGCCATGCAATGGCCTAATAACATCACTCAGGCATGAGCTCTTCCTAGAGAGTCTGGAGATTCCGAACTGGTATGAAGAGACCTTGTGTGGCTCACTCAGGAGATAAATCTTTAGGGGTGGGGGGAGAAGAGGGAAATGAAGGAAGGTTGGGTGCTGATCACCTGGTGCTTGGGAAAGGGTAGGATAAAAGCATCATCCCCAGCTGGAACCAGGGGAGAAATATTAGGGCTCCTGCCTGAGAAGGACGCCTGTGCACACCTCATGTCAGGAAGTGAGGGACCAGCCATTTTTATCTTAAGTAAATAGAGATTTTGAACATATTTAACTTGGAACAATGTTTCTGAGGGGTGACTTAATATTACACGTCCTTTCAACTAGTGATTTTACTTCCAGTAATTTACTTAAGGAAATAATTAATGACGTCCACAAAGGTTTAGCTATAAAGATGTCCATCGTGGCATTGTTTCAAGTTGAAAAAAATATCAAAAAGCAAAAAACCCCAGACTTTAATGACACGAAAAGATCCATTATCAACTAAAAATAAAACACTTGGGAAACAGCATGCATAGCATAATCCCATTTATTACAAAAACATACACATATACGGGCAGGAACATTCTGGAAGAACTTAGTAACTCTGCAAGATGGGATCATGAAGTGTTTTTCTCATTTTCTAAATCTACACAATAAGCAAATATTACTTTTATAATGCAAAATAAACAGTTTATTTTTAAAAATCTTATTACTCACTTTCTTTGGTGTCCTCATAAAATCAAACTGGGTGTTTGATGCATAATGACCTTTCCCCAATCTTTATTTACTCATTCAGTGGGTTCTCTGAATGTCTCTTTATCATTTCAGTGAAAGCAGGAAACTACCCCTGGTTCAACATAGACTCAACAAACCGAGAGCCCAGGAGATAACAAAGAGGACTCCTACCTTAGCCAAATAATTCCACACAGAGACCAGCAAAGAGGAAACAGTGGAATTTCCATGCTGGGCAGAACACCAAGATCCTGAAAGTTCAGATGCTTTCCTGTCTGCTGGTGAAAGAAAAATATCACTGGAACATTTTTTTTTTTTTTAAATCTGCCAGATCCTTGACCTTCCGTGTTGGATAAATTAGGTCAACCCAACTTACCAAATAAAAATGGCTTCCACAGACATTCTTCTTAGGCCTGCTCACCCATGAAGAAGTGTGCAGCACAACTTATCACCCGTGAGATGGAGAGAAAATTGGGATATGGTCCGTAAAAAGCTGTGAGGGTTCACTCTTCAACTAATTTTTTTTTAATCAATGCTTATGTTTTTAAAAAGTTGGTTCAGCAGTTTTAGTTGGTATGACCTCTTTGATATTCTGGAAACTCAGGATTTTTGGGTTTATATGTTTCGTAAGTTTTATTGCCTGACGCTATTTGCAGGTCTAATCAATATCTATTAGGCTTAAGACCCTTGCTCAGTTCAAAATAATCATTTTGGAGCTAGCTGAGAGGGATAATATTGTCTTGACCTGGGCTGGGAGTGAAAGGGCAGAAGCTCTCCTGCCCCCAACCTCTCGGCTTGCTCACCCTCTGAGGATGGTGAAGAGAGCCCTGCCAGGAGAGCAGTTCCACCACCGCTTCCCGGTGTGGTGGCAAGAGACCCCATACTCACGCCCCGCTCTTGCTCTCACGCTGACTTCTACCTGCATGGGAGAACCTAGCCCTCAGGAAAGTTGTCTAAGCATGTCTACAGGGGCATCAAGGAGGCACAGGGCTCCTATCTCCTCACAGTGGAAGAGGGGGTGAACTCAGTGGCAACCCCTGGAGTGGTTAGGAAACTCGGGTGCCTGGAAGCTGGGGCTCTGCCCAGAATGCATGACTTGGAGTCCAGAGATGGCTTTCAGTTCCTGTCCCTGCTCAGCCATTCACTGGGTACGGACTAGGCAATGCTCCGGCATCTCTGCCTCTCAATCTGCTCACGTATAGAGGTGAGCACAAGCACCTGGCGGCGTGGTTGAGGACTGAACGAAACGCTATGTGTGAAACATCTGACCCTTAGTGGGTGTTCAACAAGTGGCTCACAGCTCTGACTGCTAACCCTCCCGTCATAAGGAGGAGGGGCCCTGATGCGGCCAGAGGGGCAGGATTCACTGAGCGATACATCAACCCTTAGGACCGTGCCGGCGTAGCTTCACCCTACACCCAACACTCAGTCCCCACATCAACTTCTCCGGAGTTGTTCTAAAGCGTTCCGCCAAGAAAAGAAAAGAACAGTCTTGATCTATCCCAAGTTGCAGAAAAAGAAACTAATTTGTGCATATAATTCTGTCCATTTTCAAGATTTCCTCTCAGAAATTTTTCCAGGAACTTTGATCCTTGGTGCAGGTGCAGGACTAGTGGAAATAGCGAATGAAGTAGCAAATACTGACAAAAGCAATGACGAGCTGAAACATTCAGACAATGTGAACATTGGGGGTTTGTTTCACTCATGATTTTTTTTTATCATTGAGGTGAGATACTAAAGTAACACATTTCCAAAGCAAGCTAAAACATTTTTTTTAAGATTTTATTTATGTATTTGAGAGAGAGAGAGAGAGAGAGAGAGAGAGAGAGTGATAGAGGGGGAAGTAGACTCCCTGAGCAGGGAGCTAGACATGGGGTTCCATCCCAGGACTCTGGGATCGTGACCTGAGCTGAAGGCGGATGCTTAACCTACTGAGCCACCCAGGTGCCTGAAAAATTTAATACATACTTGCACGTGAGGCTAAATCAGAGTCCATAATAGAGGAAACCAAACAAATCCATATTCTAGATTCTCTTTAAAGGCAGTCATGAATCTCAGCTGTGTAGAGGGATATGGGGAAAGCAGGAGCCCTGATGTTCATGCCAGCTCTGCGAGTCACTTGTTTAATGAGGCCCTATACAAGTCCTAGAGTCCTCATTCTGCTTATTTTCTCGCTTATACGAAATCGATGGTATCTAACATTTGTATAGTTTTACAAGATGTTAAGCATTTTCCCAGGACAGTACTCTCAGAACATAAAAACACCTTAAAATATAAAGTACTAACTATTATTACATTTTTATAAACATTTCTCCAACGTGAATGGCTTTAAGAAAGCTCCCAAATAACGGGCCTGGGTACCACAAAAGACTTGCCTGACTCCACACCACATTGTTTTCCGCCAGTGTTTCTGAACCTTGAGCATGCTTTGGTATCACCTGGGAGCTTTAAAAAATACTGATGTCTGAGGCCAAGCCCCAGAGATTCCAAGACTATTGGACTGGGGTTCTCAAAGCCCCCTGAGTGGTTCCCATGTGCAGTCAGGGTTGAAGAGCACTGCATTCGGTAAAGGTATGACATGCTTTGTAAACCAATGTGAGAATGACCTGTGCTTGAGGAGTTCCCTCCCAGGGTCCTGTGGTGTGGCTGGGCCTTGTCATCACCATGCAGCTCAAGGGCTCCGGGGCCTCAGCACTTTCAGTCTCTTTATGGGATGCAGTGTGTAACAAGGGGCTTTGGATCATCTAAAACACAACAACAGAGGGGTACCTGTCAGCTACTGGCTAGGGAATTGAGCCATGCACACAGGGAAGAGATCCTCCCTGTTTTATTTCACAGGTAGAAAAAGGGTTGAGTTTTTATAGAATAGATCTTTTCCTGTTTACTTCTTTTTTTTTTTTTTTTTTTTTTAGATTTTTTATTCATTTGACAGAGAGAGAGAGCACGAGAACATGAGAGGGAGCACAATCAAGAGGAGCAGCAGAGGGAGAGAAGTAG
>PITA01005368.1:0-97991 GCA_004023965.1 Spilogale gracilis
AAAAAAAAAAAAAAATTATACCAGTTTACCTCAGCACCTCACGTCATGAGCACAAGCCTGCCTAGTATAATAACCGTGTTTAGGTTTAGGCAACATACATCATTTTTAGTCAGGCATTTTGTGTGTGTGTGTGTGTGTGAAATTCAGTATTAATATAAAAAGAAATCAAGTTGTTTTTTGCAGTTCTGTTTTAAAATGAGATTGTGTGTGTGCTTTACGCATTATGGGGCTTTTAATATATTTGTGGGCTTTTATTATATGAGACTCAGGCAGTCATCATGTAGTGACTCTGGGCCACAGTTTATCCAAATCCAGAAGTGATAATAAATTGTTAATAAACATTAACTTCAGATACTCTTGTACTTCATTGTGTATTACAGGATAAATTTATTAACCCAATAATACTTTCTTGCTATAGATTCTATTACATTCCTATTTCAGGAGGGATTGTAAAGTTTTATGAAAGAGTGAATTTCAAAATCTGTGGACCTCCTAACTTAGATTTGAAGGCATACAGATTTTGGATTATTTGTAGCTTTTAATACAACTTTAAATATCGGGTGGGGGCACCTGGCTTAGTTGGTTCAACACTGGACTCCTGATTTGGGTTCAAGTCATGATCTCAGGGTCTTGAGGTCAAGCCCTGCCTCAGACTCCCTGTTCACTGCACAGTCTGCTTGTCCTTCCCCTTCCCCTGCCCTCTCCTCCCTCACCCCTCTTCTTCCCCTCCTCCATCCCACACATATGTTCTCTCTCTTTCAAATAAATAAATACAATCTTTAATACAAAGATCTTTAATAAATAACACATCAGATGTGTTAGTGCATGAAAAGATTGCTATTATTGCTTTCTTTCAGAATGCCCGCAGTTGTTAAATCTGTGGATGTTTGTTGAACGTAATTATTTGCTTTGAAGACATTTTATAGTTTATATTATAAAAATAATATAAATTCCAAGAAAACAAAGCTTCATAACATTGATTGAGAATATGTGAAATTGCTCTTGGTTGTTTCTGGGATAGAAAATACATTTCACTTAAAAAAATAATCATTCTAGACATTGTTCCATATTTTCCCCTTTTTCTTAGTACAGAAGCAAATGATATTTTAAAAATCCTACTTCCTTTCTCTTCTAAGCTACAACCATCAGAGAAAATTGATATGTTTACATGAATCAGCAATAAGGGGAAGATGATCTGAAAGGCAGGCAGAATGCCAGGGAGTGTGCAAAACTATTTCTGTCCTTCACTGAGTTTGAGCTTTTGGAAGGAGATTATCCTATATATTTCGGCCTAGGGTGTGAGGCATTTCCTAGCATTTTATATTATGGGGGATTCTAACTTCTTTAAAGGCTTTCATGTACCAATGTCACATTATTTTTCATCTCAAGATTAGATTAAAAAAAAACAGGGCACCTGGGTGGCTCAGTGGGTTAAAGCCTCTGCCTTCAGCTCAGGTCATGATCCCAGGGTCCTGGGATCGAGGCCTGCATCAGGCTCTCTGCTCCGCTGGGAGCCTGCTTCCTCCTTTCTCTCTGCCTGCCTCCCTGCCTACTTGTGATCTCTCTCTGTCAAATAAATAAATAAAATGTTAAAAAAAAACAAACAAAACTCAGATTTTGGTAGAGGGAGACTTTATTTGTAAAATCCCTTGAAGGTAGTGATGGAGCAAATTATTATAACGTTTGGAGTGAGATTTTTCTTTATTGTGGTAAAAAATACATAAAACTTACCATTTTTACCATATAAGTATACAAATCAGTAGCATTCATCTCACATTGTGCAACTATCATGACCAGCCTTCTCCAGAACTTTTTCCTCCTCCCAAGCTGTACCTTTGTCTCCTCTAAACAGAACTCCCCATTCCCCTTTCTCCCAGGTACTAGTAACCTCTGTTCTACTTTATATCTTTACAAATTTGCCTACCCTAGTTACCTCCTATAAGTGGAGTCAAAATTTGCTCTTTTCTGTCTAGCTCACTTCATTAGTATAACATCTTCAAGTTTTATTCATTATGTAGCCTGTATCAAAATTTCCTTCTTTTTTAAGGCAGAATGATATTGCACGGTGCATATCAACCACATTTTATTTATCCAGTCATCTGTTCATGGACTCTTACATTGTTTCTCTCCTTTGGCTGTCGTAAATAACTACTACTGTGAATATTGGTGTACAAGTATCTGAGTACCTGTTTTCAGTTCTTTTGTGCGTATATATCAGAATTGCAATTACTGGGTCATTTGATAAACGTACACGTAGTTTTTGAGGAACTGACAAACTTTTTGACATAGTGGCTTAGCCATTTTTTTATTCTCATAAACTATGCACAAAGATTGTCATTTTCCACATCCTTGCCAACACTTGTACGTTTCTGTTTTGTTGATAATAGCCATCCTAGTGATTATGAAGTGATATCTCATCATGGCTGGATTTGCATTTCCCTAATGACTACTGATGTTATCATATTATCATGCAATCATACTGTTGACCATTTATATATCTTCTTTGGAGAAATGTGTATTCATAGTGCTTTGTCCACTTTTGAATTGTATTGTTTGTTTTTTGGTTGTTGAATTATAGTTCTTTATATAGTCAGGATGTGAATCTCTTATCAGCTGTATGAGTTACATGGAATATTTTTTTTGAATATTATTTTTAATGGAAAGTTTCTAGAAGATCTTGTGAACATATTTTCCACCTACTTCTATATGAATTAATTCTATGCAATTTCATAATATATTGTCATATAAATAAAGGGAATCACATTTTTTAAAAAATTATTTGCTTTTAAAGCCTACCAGTCTTATAGCACATTAATTTTGAACAAATCAGGTGTAGATTAGAAGATATCTAGCCAGTGTAAGAGATACAGTTCAGGCTGAGGTATAACTTTCAGTGAAACAGCATTAAAACTGTAAATGCAGTTAGAAGGGAGATTTGGTCTTTGTAGGTTTAGAAATTTGGATCACTGAAGAAAAATTAGCTGCCATCTCTTTGATTGTGTTTTTTCCCCTATGTCCTCCTCATTTAAAAGTGTTGATGAGAGTTGTAAAGCACCTACATTAGAATAGGAGTTTTTAAGACTTGGTTCGTGTTTCACTTTTGACATATTGATAGATTGATAATGTTGAAAATTCAGCAACAGCTAAACCAAAAATTAAGACATTAAAAAAAAGTGTAAGACCTTTTGAATAGGAAAAGGATGATAAATATTTTTAGTCTCACTTATATGTAGAATCCAAAAAACAAAACAAAACAAAACCCAGATCTATAGGATAGGTATGTGGTTGCTGGAGACTTGAGGATGTGGTGTGGGCAAAATGGATAAAGGGAACCAAAAGGTACAAACTTCTAGTTATAAAGTAAACACACCATGGAATGGAATGGAACCGTAAGATAGTTAATAATACTGTATTGTATATTTGAATGTTACTTATAATAGGGCCTATGGTCAAAGGAACGAGGCTGATACAAAAGCAAAGGTTAAGCAAAGCTTTATTTCGTGCCAAGCATCAGAATTTTACTGGCCCGGGCCAGGGTTGCTTCCCAAGAGAGAGTGGCCACGCCTGTTCTTACAGGCTACCTTTTATAAGGGAAAACTAAACCCCAAGCTGACCTGAGTTGATTCTTTCACTCTGCTGTGATGATGAATACATTTAAACTGTTAAGTTCATATCCCCACAGGGTGATTTACCAGAGGATCTCTACTGGTCAGCGTCTGGGAGGTTAAGGGGATTAACTGACTGAGGGTTCCCTCTTGGTCCTAAGTACCAGGAAATGGCTGTCTGCTCTTAATTTACATCTCCATACCTCCCAGGAGGGGAGGTCAAGGGGGTTAACTGATTGGGCATCTCCCCCAATTTGGCTCACCTTTGTTTTCCAGGAGCTGTTTTTTTCTGAGTAGACAAGATGGTGGCCTGGACATCTAAATAGGTCTTTACACTTAGAGAGTAGTTTTTTTTTTTTTTTTTTTAAGATTTTTATCAATTTATTTGAGAGAAAGAGTATGTGTGTTAGAGAGAGCAGGAGGGTAGGAGGGGCAGAGGCAGAGGGAAAAGCTGATACTCCTCTCAGTAGGGAGGCTGATTTGGGGCTCTATCCCAGGATCCTGAGATCATGACCTGAGCTGAAGGCAGATGCTTACTTAACTGACTGAGCCATCCAGATGCCCCAAGAGAGTAGATCCTAAAATTTATATCACAAGAAAAAGTGGTGACAGATGTCAGCTATACTTATTGGGATCATTTTGTAGTATATACAAATATTGAATTACTATGTTGCATATCTGAAAAGAATATAATGTTTTATGTCAATTATATCTCAAGGGAGATTCTAGGAAGAATAGATTAGAGGAGAGAAAGAATAGGATTAGAGGGGAATGACCAGGAGTCAATTTCAAGAAATAAAAATCCAGAAGTGTCTCACCTCCTGGCACTGAGGGCAGGATAATTTTTTGTTGTGGGTGCTGTTCTCTGAATTGTGGGATGTTTAGCAGCATCTCTGCCTCTATGCACTGGATGCCAGTGGGACCCACTCCCTCCGGCCGACTTGTGGAAGCCAAAAATGTCTCCAAACATTGCCAAGAGACTTGCAGGGAGCAAAGTCATCCCTCATTGAGAACGAGTGGTCTAGGGTGATGAGAGCCTGAGCTGAGTTCTAACAGCAGAATAGTGATGAAAAGGTTGGGGGGTGGGCAACGAAATTTTGCAGAGAGGAGAGGAAGAAAATTTCTGGTAGTTAAATTTTTTTAAGCATCTACTATTTCCCAGGCACCAGCACTAAGTGACATAGTCATTTAACATCATTAGTAGTGAATATTTATTAAATGCCAATCTTATGCAAAGGATTGGAGCTACAGAGATGAACAAGACAGTCAAGTTCATAAAGACTTTGTCATGTAATAGAAGAGAGATATATGAATACATTATGATCCAAAGTGAAAATAGTCATGTGTATAAGGTACTGACTGAGAAGAGAATTCCACTGGGAAAGTCACAGGGGCCTACTGGAGCTGAGCTGCATTGAAGGATAAATTGCACCTGCTGGGATGGATTTTGTAGGGGTGCTGGTGAACTGCCCCATGGTCTTTTTTCTTTTTCTCGATGCTAAGCTGAAGCCCAAGTTGAGGCAAAGCTCCTTCCAGGCTGGCACCACTGTTCAGGGAATAAAAGCCCTGGACCATAATTAAACCTAGGATGACTGCCTGAGGCAATTGTGCATTTTCCCTGAGGCTTGAGTAGAGCAATCAGCACCAGGCAAATCCCAGAGCTGTGCAGTTTTAGTGCTAGTTTATATATTTCACATATTGTGTTAAATCAACATCAGCGCCAAGAGGATAAGGAGACGTGTATCTAAATCCTGTAATAAGTCAAACTCTGCCAAATTATATTGATAACACTTTGTTGATTTTGAACAAGTTTAAATAAGAGGCATATTTGCATCCTGTGGTTAACAGTTTCTTTCTTAGCCAGTAGGTGTACTGTAATGGAACCTAGAAATAGATGGAACCATATGGCTTTATTTGTGGAGTGGCTACATACTGTTTAATCTCATGGCAGCAGTATTTGCTATTATGTAAGAAAAATACAGTTATTCAGTAGCAGTTTATATAATATATAGTCAACAGGAATGATCTCTTCATACTTCCTTAATTATTTACATTTAAAAAATTTTGCAAATTGAAAAAAGTAATGAACACCAAAGAAAACTTGCCAATACATTTATTGGAAGTTGCCCTACCTGTACTCTAACTCTGCTCTTTCTTCATTGGCTTTGGTCCCATTAGTAACAATAGTGTCAGACTTGCTGATGTCACTACCCAGTTATTTCATTTGACTAAATGTGATAGATGTATTTATTTAAGATTTTGTTCAGAATTGTTTTAAAGGTCAATATAGTACTTTTACATTTCAAGGAATGTTGTGTGATACGATTGTGAAATTGTATTAACTTATCAACAATACTTACTTACATATACCAAAAGCTGTGGAGACTCCTGAGATAAGATGCAAAAGCAATTTGCCCTTTCAATTCACAGAAAACAGTTCATTGTTATTCACTCTGTTTCATCTTATCTGATGGTTGGTTTTGAAAAATATAAAATGTTCAACATGATAATAGCTACATGGTTTTTAGTATTAGTACATTTGAATTGCTGAAGACTGACTCACACACCAGAATGGTTACTGCTACTCATGCCTTCCTGCCAATATGTTTTTTTTTAATAACTTTTTTAAAGATTTTATTTATTTATTTCACAGAGAGAGAGATCACAAGTAGGCAGAGAGAGGAAGAAGCAGGATCCCTGCTGAGCAGAGAGCCCTAGGCGGGCCTCCATCCCAGGACCCTGAGATCATGACCTGAGCCAAAGGCAGAAGGCAGAGGCTTTAACCTACTGAGCCACCCAGGCACCCTCTGCCAATATGGTTTTGAAAGTGTTCCTTGGCACTGGAGCCTCAGGCCTTAAATGGCCCCTCCTTGCTGCCATTTCAACTCTTCTTTGACCAGAATTGCTCAGCTATGGTTTCTCTTCCTCTCCTCACCTCTCCTCTTCCCACTCCCCACTCTTTCCTGGGAGATGTGAATGAGTCTATCTTTTCAAGAGCCCATTCATTCACTTAGCAAATACTAAACACCTGCTACATGCTAGGCTCTAGTCTATGTGCTAGGGTACCGAGGTGGACAAAAAATTCACATCCTAATAGCATCTATGTTGTGGGGAGGAACAAGAGAGAATAAACAATACAAATGAGTAAAATACAAAGCAATCTGGAAAAGGGAGAACAAAGTTGGAAGACTTATACTTCCCAGTTTGAAACATCCTAGAAAGGTACCGTAATGAACACTGTGGAATTGGCAAAGGATAGACAAAGAGATCAATGGAATAGAATTGAAAGATCAGAAATAAATCCGAGCATCTCTGGTCAATTGATTTTTGACAAAGGTGTTAAAACCATTCAGTAAGGAAAGAACAGTCTCCAACAAACGTTGCTAGGACAACTAGATAGTCACATGCAAAACGGTGAAGTTGGACCCCTACCTCACATTACTTCCAAAGTTAACTGAAAATGATCAGTGACCTAAATATAAGAGCTGAAACCACAAAACCCTTGAAGAAAACATAGGGGTTAATCTTCATGACCTTGGATTTGGCAGTGGATTCTTAAATATGATAGTAAAAGCACAAGTAACAAAAGAAAAAGTGAATAATTTTGACATCATCAAAACTAAAAACTTTAGTACATCGAGGAGCATTATCATGAGAGCAAAAAGGCAACATACAGAAAGGGGGAAATACTTGGAAATCATGTATCTCAGTATCTATACATCCAGAATGTGTTGAAAAAAAAACTCATAAAGAAACATGAAAAAACAGACAACACAGTTTAAAAATGGGGAGGAGGGGGCGTTGGGTAGCTTAGTTGGTTAAGGTACGTTCTAGCCCTGGTTAGGCTCCATAATATGCTGTGGAGCCCACTTAAAAAGTTAGTCAGTCAATAAAATAGGTAAGGGACTTGAGTCACCATTTTTCCAAAGAGGATATACCAATGGCCAATAAGCTTATGAAAAGATGTTCAACACCATTCATCATTAGGGAGATTGAAATTAAAACACAGTGAGAGGCCACTTCACACCTACTAGGGTAGCTGTAATAAACGAACAAACAAAAAATGGAAAATAACCAGTGTTGGTGAGGATGTCGAGAAACTGGAATATATTACTCTTGGGAATGTAAAATGACTCAGCTGCTGTGAAAAATAGTTTGGCAGTTTCTCAGAATGTTAAGCATAAAATTACCATATGATCCAACAATTCTCCTGGGTTTATACCCAAATGAATTGAGAACAGGGGCTCAAACATATACCTGTCCACAGATGTTCATAGCCTGAAAGTAGAAATATAATTCAAAGATTAATTGTCAACTTGATGAACAAATTGTTATATATGTATGTACACACGCACACACACTCAATGAAAATATATTAGCCATAAAAAGGAATGAAATACTGATATCTACTACCATGTGGGTGAACTTTGAAAATATGTCAAGTGAAAGAAGTCAGATACAAAAGGCCAGGTATTGCATGGTTCCATTTATATGCTATATGCAGAATGGGTTAAATCCATAGAAAGAAGAATGTAAATAGAGTATTACTAGGGCCAGGGGCCTGAGGGTCAGGGAAAGAAGGAGAAATTATGTTTTTGTTTTGTTTTGTTTTTTAAAGATTATTTATTTATTTATTTGACAAAGAGAAACACAGCTAGAGAGGGAACACAAGCAGGGGGAGTGAGAGGGAGAGAGGGAGAAGCAGGCTTCCCACCGAGCTGGGAGTCTGATCTGGGGCTCTATCCAGCACTAGAGGATCATTTATGACCTGAGCCGAAGGCAGACACTTAACCTACTGAGCCACCCAGGCATCACGAGAAATTGTTTAATAGCTAGGGGGTTTTACTTTGGGGTAGTTGCACAACATTGTAAATGCACAAGATGCCACTGAATAGTTCACTTTAAAATTAATGATTTTATGTAATGCGAGCTTCACTTTAATAAAATTTGGAGATACAAGTAAAATATGTGGTGTGTTAATCATATCTGCTCTTGGGAAAAATAAAGCAGAAAAGGGTGAGAGAGGATGCGAGAGGGCTTCAGTTTAAAATAGAGGGGACTAACATAACACTGCATGCTAACTATCTAGCATTTATCTTGATGAACACTGACTAATGTATAGAATTGTTAAATCATTGTTTTGTACACCTGAAGTTAATATAAAACTATGCTAATTATACTGAATTAAAAATTAAGTAAATTAAAAATTAAATAAAGGGGAGAGACAGGGAAAGCTTCTCTGAGATGACATGAGTAAAATTTTGAAGGAAATGCGTGAGGGGGTGAGCCCCATGATGGAAGAGCATTGAAGAAACAGAAATGCCCTGGGGTAGTTGCAAGACTGGCATGTTCAAGACAAAGTGAGGAGGCAGTTGTGGCAGGAGTAGAGAGAGCAAAGAAGAAGGTAGAAGGAAAAGAGGTCAGGAAGGTAACAGGTGGTTGCCCAAGGAAGGGTCATTCTAACAGGCCATCAGGGTTGAGAAGTATAGTGCTACAGGGTCTTGTAGACCATCTGAAGGACTTCAGTGGTTATTTGGAGTGAATAAAACCTTTGGAGAGTTTTGAGCAGAGAAGGATCATGAAGTTGACTTATGTCTTAATGGGGTCAACTAGGGTGTTGTGTTAAGAACAGACTATGAGGAACAAGTATAAAAGCAAGAAGACCACTTTGAAGGCCAGTATTATAATTTAATAAAATGTCATTCTGACTCTGCTTTTTCCATACTATACAATTTCACCCAAACTAATATTTCCTTTCTCCCTTAAGTGCTGATAAACTTAGGACTAAATCCCTTTGGTTCAGCCTGTCCTCTGAATTCCAAATCCTGTACCTAACTGCCTAAGTGAATTCCACTTTGATACAGTGTTTTTCCTGACCCTTTACCCACCTGACCACCTCAGACCCAGTATATCCAAAATAGACTTCATTTCATCTACCTGACCCCCAACTTCAGTTCCTTCTGCATTTGTTAATGAATGATATACCATCACCCATGTGCCCAAGTAATCTGGACTTTTCCTAGTCTCTAAATCCTAATAATCAAGATTTTTTCATATTCTAAATCCTTTATTTTTTTATATAAATTACAAGTCACCAAATCAAGTTATACAAAAAAATACTACTGGGAATTTGCTCAAAATGCCATGGCACCTACAGATTGATTTGGAGAGAACTGAAATCCTAACACTATTGAGTATATAAATTCATGAACATGATACAACTTTCTAATTTCTTTCTGTAGTGTTTTGCAGTTTCATTGTAGAGTTTTTGCCCATTTTTATTGAATTTATTCGTAAGGATCTTATGGTTTTTGATGATATTGTAAATGCTTTTACTTATTTCATTTTCCACTTGTTTGCTGCTAGTAAATAGAAATACAATTATTTTTGTACATTTACCTTTTATCCTACCACTTGCTAAATTTGCTGGTTTCCTTTTTTTCTCTTATAGATTCTGTAGGGTTTCCATTGTTGTTACTTCTGTTTTCTGTGAATATAAACAGTTTTATATCTTCTTTCCTAAGCTTTATGCCTGTATTTTCCCCCTTAGTTTGTTGTACTAAGAAGTACGATGATGAATAGAAGTGGTGAAAGTGGATTTTCTTGCTTTGTTTCCAATTTTAGTGGAAAGTATTCCATATTTCACTACTAATTCTGATGTTAGTTATAGGCTATTGCAGTTATCCTTTAAAAATTATGGAAATTTCCTTCTTTTTTAATTTGCTGGGGGTTAATAATATTTCAAAACTCATGAATGAGTAGTGACTTTTGCCAAATGGTTTTTCAGCATTCATTAAGATGATAATATGGAGGGGCGCCTGGGTGGCTCAGTTGTTAAGCATCTGCCTTCAGCTCAGGTCATGATCACGGAGACCCGGGATCGAGTCCCACATCGGGCTCCCTGTTCGGTGGGAAGCCTGCTTCTCCCTCTCTCACTCCCCCTGCTTCTGTTCCCTCTCTAGCTATGTTTCTCTCTGTCAAATAAATAAATAAAATCTTTTTTAAAAAAGATGATAATATTGGGGGGGGCACCTGGGTGGCTCAGTTGTTAAGCGTCTGCCTTCAGCTCAGGTCATGATCTCAGGGTCCTGGGATCGAGGCCCACATCTGGCTCCCTGCTCAGCAGGGAGCCTGCCTCCTCCTCTTTCCCTGCTCAGTTTGAAGCCTGCTTCTCTCTCTCCCACTCCTCCTGCTTGTGTTTCCTCTCGTTGTGTCTCTCTCTGTCAAATAAATAAATAAAATCTTAAAAAAAAAAAAAAGATAATATGGCAGGGTGTCTGGGTAACACAGCTGGTTAAACATCAAACTCTTGGTTTCTGCTCAGGCCCTGATCTGAGCGGCTTGGAATCAGGCCCCGCATTGAGCTCTGTGGTCATCAGGAATTGGCTTGAGTTTCTCTCTCCCTTTCTCTCTGCCTACTGTCCGTGCACACGTTCTCTCTCTCTCAAACAAATAAATAAATCTTTTAAAAAATGCTAATATGACCTTTTTTCTTTATTCTATTTATATGGTAAAGCCTATTGACTTATTTCCAAATGTGATACCAATCTTGCATTTCCGGTATTAGATCCCACTTTGTCATGAGGTGTTAAACTATTTTAATACTGCTGGATGTGGTTTGTTTATATTTTGTTAAAGATATTTACATCTATGTTTCTGACTGATATTTGTGTTTTCCTATGATACTGTAATCAAATTTTTGTTTTAGGATTATGCTGGTCTTATAATATGAGTTGGGAAGTTTCCCTCCTCACCAATTCTCTGAAGAATTTGTCTTTCTGTTATTTCTTCTTTAAATGTTTGATAGACTTTTCCAATGAAGGCATTTAGGTTTGGTAATCTCTTCCAGGGAAAGTTTTTAGCTGTGAATTCAATTTCTTTAACAGACATAAGGCACTTCAGAATTTTAACTTCTTTTTCTGTGGATCAAAAATTAATGATGTTGTATACATCTGTGTAATCCACACCTTTATTAAGACTTAAGACATTTCTGTCACCCCCAAATGTTCCCAGTAATGAACTTTGGGGAGATAGGTCTTTGTAATGCAGGCTCTGTATGAATTAAGCAATTATGACTTAAAATGCAAATGTAATATAACTTTTTTACCAGTCACATGTTAGCTTTATTTCATTAACATTTATAAAAAATAGGAAAAAAAGAAATTTAAAAATTACATGTTCTTCTAGATTATCGAAACAGGTTATCAAACTCTGCATTTTTTTTTACAGGTAAACAATTTTTATTGTAACATCATTTAAAATAAAGATGAAATAATATAAAAACCAAAATTGTGAAGCAATTGCAGTAGAGCCGGATACAGACATACTATATATATATTTCGATTAGCATCAAAAATGTGTAATAAGTTTTATTATATATTGTTATTGTTTTATTTTGTTTTGTTTATTTGTGTATTTGTTTAAGTTTTTATTTAAGTTCTGATTAGTCAACATATAGTGTAATATTGGTTTTAGGAGTAGAATTCAGTGATTCATCACTTCCGTATAATACCCAGTACTCTTCACAAGTGTCCTCCTTGATGCCCATCCCCTATCTAGCCCATTCTCCATCCACCACCCTTCCAGTAATCCTCAGTTTGTTCTCCATAGTTAAGAGTCACATTTATTTTAGAATTTCTTTTCAGGATATCCTACTTTCCTTAAGTTGATGCCAGTTTTAAAACAGACAGATATGAATATATTTTAGATTTATTGCACCGTAGTAGTTATTTGAATGACAGTTTGGGTTTAAGCTGAAAAGGACTTTGTCATAAGATAGAATACTATGCGGCAATTAAAAAGAATGAGGTAGCTTTATAGAATAGTAACATAGAAAATACTCTCGAGCAAATTGCAGAATGATTAAATATTTTTAAAAATGCAAACTCAGGCCATACTTTTTTGTAAGCACCTATCTATGGATGAATATGCAGCGTAAAATACCTAAAAATAAGTTCAACTGTGTAACAGTAGTCATAGCCAGACATACATGAAGATTTGGGAATTGTGGTTGATGATCAGATGAAATGTAACTAAAAGAACATTTATCTATGTTTTAATTTTTGTAAGAAGGGTAGCTTGATATGAAACTTCTGTAATTAGAACTGTAAAGTGACCTGACTGATTTACATATGCCTAGAGACAAAATGCAACTTTTGTTTTTGCTTTTGTTTTAGCAATGACTCTGAAACTCCATAAAGCCAGCTTATAATATCTGTACAGGGAGTGCTCTAAATCTGTTTTGTTTTGTTTTTCCAAATTATGGCACAAGAAAGTATTGCAAATGATGGAAAAATGCAACTTAGAATTAAAATTAAAAGTTGAATATTACTCTGACTACCAAAAAACTTTAAAAAGAAAATATTTAATAGCATGAAAATGCTTACAATATATCATTCATTGAAATAGGCAGAACATGAGACATATTTATAAACAAATGCTCTTTTAAAATGTTTATTTATAAAAAAGATTTAAAGATTCACAAAAATGTTAACAATGATTATTATCACTGTGTGTATGAACAATGATTATTTGAACTTTTTTTCCCATTAAAATTGTTTTTTAAATCAAGGAGAGAAAACTCTCTTTTTATCCCAATTAAAGAAGGAGGGAAGGGAGAAAGAAAAGAAGGAAAGGCTAGACAGGACCGGGAAACATTCTTAGCATTTGCAAACATGCTGCAGAGAGTTCTGGTACATTTTTAAATGAGAATATTTAGTAGCGGGGCGCCTGGGTGGCTCAGTCATTAAGCATCTGCTTTAGGCTCAGGTCATGATCTCAGGGTCCTGGGACTGAGCGCCACATCTGGCTCCCTGCTCAGCAGGAAGCCTGCTTCTCCCTTTCCCTCTCCTCCTGTTTATGTTCCCGTTCTCACTGGCTCTCTCTCTCTCTGTCAAATAGAGGAATGAAATCTTAAGAAAATAAATGAGAATGTTAGGAGAGATATGTGTTAGAAACCTGGTGATTTGTAGAAGAGGTTGGGGAGGGATGGAGGGATGGAGAGGGAGAGATGGTTTTGAAGGATGTTTAGAAAGCAAACAGGCCACAGGATTGGTAAGAGAGTGGGTAGAATTGGAATGAGAGAATGAGGGAGAGATCAGTTTTCTCTTTTAAAATCAAGTCATTTCAAATCTATTTTGTAACTGTTTGTACTGTGAGTAACTATTACTCTTTGATGTGAGTAGAACTGTGATTCTTCTTTCTGTGACAAAAACTCATGTGTAAGCCCTTTGGCTTTTGCCAAGGTGGTTCAAAATAACACTAAATCACGGAGTTTCAAGCTGCCCAAGAAAATGCTGTTTCTTTCAAGTGGATTGATATCTGAGTACAGAAACCATGATCTAGATCCTTCTATCACCTTCGGCCTAATCAACTGCCCTGGATAACTTAAAAAATAAATAAATGAATGACTAAAGCACTAAATTTTCTATGTCCAGATTCAAAACTTAATATACAGCCATTAGCAGACCAAGTTCCCTCTCTCTGATTATTTAAATCTACAGTAAACACATCTTTCTCTGGAATTCCATTTCATTTTCATGTAACAATAATCTAAATCTAAATTTTTAAGGATTTTGTGATTATTGAGCAGAATTATAATTTATGTTAAGCCAGGGATGGTCTTTGACTCAGCGGGTGATTTTTGCCCCCGAGGAGACACCTGACAATATCTGGAGACAGTTTTAGTTGTTGCAGTGTGCAGAGGGATGTGCTGCTGATATACAGCAGACAGAGACCAGCGATGCCACGAGACAGGACAGCCCCACACACATATCGTTA
The DNA here is from genome assembly GCA_004023965.1 of Spilogale gracilis. NCBI lineage: Eukaryota > Metazoa > Chordata > Mammalia > Carnivora > Mephitidae > Spilogale > Spilogale gracilis. Next base: position 14,385 of record PITA01005368.1, read on the forward strand.
CAATCAAAGGGAGAAAACGAATAGTGCTGAGATTGAGAAACCTGTGTGAGATACCTAGGGGGGCTTAATAAGGGGTAGATCCAGAGAATTACGATATTGTTTATAGTAGAGGAATACTTGGTCTATACGGATGTAGAATATTAGGACTTATTGGAAAAAGGATGACCTGGGAAATGGAGGAAAATGTAGGTTTGAGGACTTAAGGTTGATAGAGTGACAGATGGATCAACTGGTCAATCTGACCTAAGGCCAACAAGTGCTGGCTGGAACTAACTGCAGGAAATGGGGTGGGGGCAGCTCAGCCGTTTGGAGTCCTTCATGGAGTTTCTCATGCAGAGAAAGCTGGCACCCATCACTGCCACGAGTGCAAAAGAGAGGGTGATGTAAATGAACTGATCATAAATCACAGCCAAGGAGTGTTCTTGGGGTGGTAAATATATCAGCAAAGTCTTAGATTACTGCCATCTTTTTATTTCAGACACTTAACCAACTGTGAGCCACCCACACGCCTCTCACTGCCATCTTTTAATGGGTTGGCTCAGGATTTCTATGGAGACTTCATGTGGAGGTGAAAGGGATCACACAACCTCAGAGGAGGTGAAGTTCTCTGCCAGGACCAGAATCAGTGTGAGGCACATGGGGTGAGAGACATGTGGGAAGTATAGACTAGCATCGTGAGAAATGGTAGGGATCCCATTCAGGTAGGGAATCAGGAAGACTCTGTGGTTGAGACTGAACTTTGAAGATGGGAGATTGAGGTCAGGAAGTACAAAAGGCGAGAATGAAGACAGAGGGCCAGGAAGGGCTAATAATCCATAACAAATAATTAATTCTTAGATGCTCTACTCAGTGTTCCATGGGTGGCTTATAAGTTTATAACTTGTGTTAAGTGGACGCTTAAGAGATGCTTGTTCTTAATCTTTCTATTCATTGTTATGAGGCTCTTCTGATTGTAGATCAGGATCTTTTCTTTCTCATAATCTTTGATTGGACTTTGGTTCTTAAATTTTGATCTGAGAAATATTGTTAATTAACAAGAGGGACCATGTTATACATGTCTTCTAAGAGTTTGTTTTAAATTAATTTAACATTTTATTATGTAATAGTTGATACTTTTGAAAGAATGTGATGTATATATAAAAATTAGGAACATAATATGTAATAGTATAATAATAAAAGATTCAACATTACTGATGCTACATCTTCCTGTTGTGCTGGTCCTTTGCCTCAAGTATTAATATCTTGAATTTTGCATTTTTATTGCTCTGATGGTTTAACTCTAATTTATTCACATATATATGTCTCTCCATGATATTTAAATTTTGTTTTTAAACTTAAGAAAGATTATTCTGTACTCTGTGTAGTCTTCTAGGTTATACTTTCTTTTTACTTTTAACACAGTGCTTCTAAGATTAATTCTTGTGCATATAGTTAATATACTTTTTTACTATATAATATCCCACTGTGAGATTTTATATATCCATGCTTTAGTTGATGGACGTTTGGGTTGTTTCTGCATTTTTGCTACTTTGAATAACGCTGCTATGAATATTATAGTATGTCCAATAGTGTCATTAGGGTGGTGACTTTTAAATAGTTTTTTAAAAAAATATAACCCAACAGGACATACACATCAATATCTCTCTCTCTCTATGTATCTCTCACTTTAAAAACTTTTATATTCTCCCCCATCCCTATGATAAAATATAGCCTATTTTTAAAAATGCTAATAGAGATCTAATAAATTCAATAAATAAATAAATTTTATTAATCATTTCTCTCTGAGGATTAAAACCAGTCTAGGATATATATACTGGGCAGTGAAATTTGTTAGATCTTATAAGATTAAAAATTCAGCTTTAAAAAATGATGGCAAATTCTTCCTAAAATGCGTACTCCACCAATTCCTATCAATTTTGGTTACTTACATTCCTATCAACCCTTGACATTTCAGACAAAATTAGGTTTTCAGCAAGAAGTCTGTTAACTTAGTAAACCAAATAAGGACATATTAATCATTTTTACATTTGTTCTAATTTTAAAACTAAAAATTTCTTGCTGAATCAAGGGCCAGGACTTCTGGAAGACTGGAGAATACTGAGTTGTCCAGTACTCTGTTGAATGTTTGCCTAAGGATGTCTTCACATTTTCTTAGCTTAAAAATACGTCATCCTTGTTATTCTCTTTCTTTCATTGCTTAATGTGCAACTGTTGATCTGTCTCAGTTGTGGCCTTATGCTTCATTGTTTTATAGTTAAGCATTACTGAGAAATTATCTGCTAAGTAAACGTTAAATGTACTGAAAAAAATAGCTATGTTGTCCTTAAGTAGTAGGACACATTTCATTCTAAGACTGAAATTTTCATGGACAGTTGATGATGTCAGTTTTAAAGCTCAAAGAATTGGTTAAATGTACATAAATAGGCTGTTTGATGAAAAGTTTAGGTTCAATTTTGTCAAAATGCGGCCTCATAGTCCCAGCCTTAAGTCTAAAACTGCGTTAGTAGGAACTTCATTTAGCTTGCTTGTAATCCTTGCCATCATTTAAGGTGGAGAATGTCTTTCCTCATATTTGCTAAGGTAATGCTTCTGAACGCTGGTGCATCCCCTTCTGACCTTTGCTGTGCTTCATGATTCCTTAGCATGTAAAAATCTACTTGTTAGTCTGGAGGCAGTACTTAAATCTACATGGGAAGAATTTTTGCTCTGCACAATGATTAACTTCATTATTCATGGCTATCCTCTTGGTTTATGGGTGCTCAACTGTAACATTGTAAGGCACTTGTCTCAGGCTCCAAATTCCGTACAGCTTATCAAGTCAGTGGTACAATCAAGCTTAGTCACCCAATAATGCCATTTGGCATATATTTCAACAAAATTGTTATCATCATTGACAGAAATGATTGCAGCATGGTCTTGTTGACATTTTATTGGGTGTGTGTTTTTCTGGCTTGAGAATATACAGAGCTCATTACAATGGATGAGCTTACTTTTCCTCCATCACAGATTCAGTTTTTTGTTTTGTGTTTAGTTTCTGGAATTCTTTCTCAACAGTGAGAATCCACACTGTACTTGCCGACACAGTGGGAAAGTAGCAGTTAATACATGCGATGTGGAGTGAAAGGAGTAGGTGAATTTCCATGCAGAAATACTAGGACTCTGGTTGGTGTCAGGGCCTCAGTTATACCATGTCTGCATTTGCCGAGCATTCCACCTAGAGAAAGTGCAACATGTTGGAGGAGCTCAAGTTCATGCCCTAGAGTCCATCCAGCTCTGGTCTAGGAAAGAGGGAAACAGTCCTTTGGGATATCGGTTTCAATTGTGGGTCTCACCAGACCTGTACAATGAAGAAAACATATTGCTACTGGGCTGGGCCAGAGTTTTAGATCCTTTATGATGAAATCACTCTGTTGGCACCTATGTTTAAAATAGACATAAAATAAAACAGTGTCCTCCCATAAACCATTCAGTAAAGACTAAAATAGCCCCATAAGTATCATTTATTACATTTTTAGGACTCTAAATATTTTGAAGCAGTTTAATGGCATTGTATCCTGACTTAAGTTCTTTTAATTCCTTAGGTTATGAAGATTTTTAATCTGGGAAGCTACTCTGCAGTTTTAGCACACACACAATATAGCACCCAGTGCATGGTAGAAACTAAATCTAAAAACTTTGAGAATTACTTCAGGATGGCTGCACAGAGGATATTTTTGAGAGTTTTCTAGAAATAATTCCTACTTTTTGTAATGCGCCCAAGCACAAGGGAGGGTAGTACAATGTTTTTGGTAAGTCATTCATTCTTCTCTAGATTGGTATTTCTCAGAGGACCAAAATGGGAAGGAGGAAAACTAAAAGGTCATTTGTTGTGTTTAAAATAATTATAGGCTGGACTTATGAAAGTAAGAAAAAAAATTTTAGTATGCCTCATATACATTACTTGTGTGTTGACATATGAGAGGCTCTGAATGAAAAATAGGGAAATTTTTTTAAAAAAGTGTTTCTGTCCTCTGTGTAATGTGGTTGTGATATACTGTTCCTGCTGTGCCACGCGATCACATTCCCCCATATTGGGCTGAACCACATTTTCTGAGAGAGAGAAAGGGAGAAAAGGAGGGAGATGGTTGGGGAGGGGCAAGGAAGAAGAAAGAGGGAGGGAGAGGGGGAAAGCATATGAGAATGTTTTTATTTGAAGAGAAGCTATTCCTGTTGTTCCTTAACACTCCTCAAGGTTAAAGAATAACATCCAAGCTGTCTTGAGATGACTTTACAACAACGAGAAGGTAGAAATATACCTCATTATCTACAAAACTGATTTTAAATCATCTATTTTTTTTTAAAAAAAGGGAAAACCCCTTTTCCAGATTTGAGCTAAGCTAGTCTACATGGATATTATCTGATATTTAGAATAGTGCAGTTTATCGGTAGGAACATTTTTTTAAAAAGTGGCTTATTGACTACATCAGTAAAATAAAACTATATTGTTTACAAAAAAGCTTAGAACAGTTATAAAATCCATAAAATTTTAAGATTTGGCGTTTTGATGGGCAAAGAGTTTTACTGATTTGTTCCACACTTAGCTTAGCAAGGGCAAGGGTATTCTTCAATACCCAATAAAAACACTTAGATAAAGTGGACAAAATATGTTTTTAAAATTAGAAATATATTTTAGAAGTCGGAAGGTAAAATGAGTTCTCTTAATTCTACTATAGAGTCCAGATTGTTTCTGCCTAAAAAATTAGATATATTTAGAAGTAAACTTTGTGAGGTTTAGCAGTTATCTCTAGGAACTGCAACCTAAGAACTTGGTAAATACGTGTGAAATGGAAGGATATTAATTCCTGAAAAAGCTGAATACAGGTCAGATTTTTCTAAATTGACTAATACTTTATATTTGTTATGATTCATTTTGTCAAACCAATAGTCTTTCTCAAATTTTAATTGTGATAAACCCAGATTTTCATGGGTCAGGATTGCTTGGAGTAAGGATACCTCCAAGATGCCCTGTATTTAAGATCTGGTTTATTCCTTCTGCGGTTGCTAAGGGACAGAAAGTTCAATTTTTTTTTTTAAGAGCAGCAGTTATTTGCCAGTATATAAACAATTCAGTAAAAATAGATTTCAAAGGATCTTCAATTTGTAATTGATAAATCATTCATGCTGAAATAGTTGGCCTTGATTTTTATTCTCCTTGACAATGTGGAATGTTTTATAAACACATTAGGAGTTACAAATATAGAGAGAAGAATTGTGCTGTCGGTAATATGCTGATACACATTTGTGCCTAGTGTATTTTTAATCAGAGTACTCTAATGCAAATGATAAAGCATGTTAGAATTGGGTATAAATTAAGAATAGGCTCTAAGTAGTAACGCATAGTCTACATTGCAAGTTAAAGGCTTACTTTATTTTTATAATCCTGGCTCTGTGCTGAGTTCAAGTTTTAGTACAAGCAAGAGCTCCTGATGAATGGATCATTCCTGTTTGTAATAGATAGTTGCTACCTATTCTCCAGCTGGGAATGCGAAACTTATTTGGGGAGTGAAGGAAGCATGGAACCACGTCTTAGAGTGATAGCACACCACTTTCTGAACAGATATGGGAAATCCAGTCTTCCTGGAGTTTTAACAAGAGCAGAACCAAAATATGTGAGTCCCTCAGAGAGACTCATGATATGCTCCAAAATGTATTGAGGAAAGGTGGAAAAACCAATCTTTATTAATAAAATGTTTATACAGAAAGAAATTCAAGTATGAAAAACTAGTGCTCGGAATAACAATGGGCAGAATACTTTGTGCTTTTCTGTAGTTCACTTCTGTTTTCTGTTGGGATCTTTCTGACTCTGGAGGTATTTTGCAGTTGACACAAAATGCAAAAAAGTACAGAAGTAACATGTCTTTCAGTCTTCTTCCAGCCGCCAGTAGTTCTTTCCACAAAGTAATTGATGTCCGTTTCATGAGTACTGAAAGTATTCATCTCCAGCCCCTTCCTCTGAGCTATTACATTAAAGTGTTCAAAGACAGCCGAGTTAATCCCATCTTTCTACGAGGAACACAACTATTGCATATTACCATTTTAGAATTTCTTCTGTCTTCTTAACTGCCAAGGGCTGATGAGTAGCACGCACATCACACACAAGAAAGTATTTGTAGGTATTATTCTTTTTCCTGCCTCATGGCACTGCCTACTTTTGTAAGAACGTGACCAACTTATATTTTGAGAGTATATTATAGTGATATTTTTGTGACTTTTATAGATAAAATGTCCAAGTACACATTCTTTATCCAGCACTCTTCACCTCCTTATATCAAAAGGGGAAAGAGCCAGTAATTGGAGGAGCCAGGTTTCAGACTGAGCAACGAATAATGTTCATTTTCCAAGAGTAGGTCTCTTTTTTTTTCCTGAAATGCTTGGGAGTAGGTCCCTGGAAAGGCTTTGTTGTCAGTCATGCTGGTGACCGGCCTCCTAGCAGTGTGCCTTTTGTTTCCTGCCCCATAATTCAGAACACACTTCTGCTCTCTCCGTACTTCCCACCTTTTCCTTGCTCCTGGAACCTCTCCCCCCTGCCCCTCCCATTCTTACTCAGGCTTCATCAGGACATTAGAGTCTTTCAGAGGCAGTACTCCCATTCTTCCTGTGACCAGATGGACAGGCCCACACTGTCCTCTTCCCCTTCTCTACCGTCCACGGTCCCACTTCCTTTCTCTCTTCTGGAACATGGAATGTCTCCTTTTTACTGATTAATTCTTCTTAAATTTCAAGTTGCTGTTTAGAATCCCCATCTTATAACAAAACAAAGCAGCACATTCGTGATTCCACCTTCCTCCTCAGCTACCACCTGTTAGAGTTTCCACAGTCTGTCACCTGAACATGTGGCATCTTCTAGTTGGTTTCCCTGCTTCCCCTCCCATCTCATTTGTCCTTCACATGAGCCACCATTGTGATCATTTAAGAATACATTAGATCACTTGTTTGCTTTTTCAGTCAAGGCTCCCCTTTGCACTTAAAACCCATTTTCCATACACTGTCTTCAAGGTCCAGCACAGCTATCTTGACCCTCAGGTCCTTTCTCACCTCTAGCTGTGCACTTCCTTGCTCACTCCTCCCTGGCTACTCAGTCTTCCCTTCCCTACACAATTTCCCAAGGGCACTGAGTTCTGCCCACACCTGTGCCATCCTTTTAGAGCTTTTGCCTAGAATTCTCACTCCACAGCTTCTAGAGAGGCTGACACTTCTTCTTCCCCTCGGTTTAATTATTACTTTCTCAGTGAAGTCTTCCCAGTGGGTCCAAGAAGGGCTCTCGCCCCATCTTTACTCTATCCCTACACTATGTTTCTTTCCGCATAGTACTTTATGGCTTGTTAATATTTGCTTGTTTAATATTCATAAAAGACTCTAAGCTCTATGAGGGCAAGGACCATGTCTGTTTTTATCACTAGGCAGTGCCTGGCACAAAGTAAGCATTGATGGTAGGTGTTTTTCTTGAAATACACAAATGCATCAATGCTGGCTAACAAATGAAGCTTGGCTCTGGGTTATTGTTCAGATGCAGAGCTGGTTCTTTTACAACAGAAAGCCAGTCCTTCACTTGAACTGTACGTCCCTTTAGAGTCACATTATTTTGGAAATTGAAGAGCCTTTTATCCTATCCTATCATACATTCCCCTTCTGTCATCATCCTCCCGTTTAGACTCAGCTTTGAGTTGGTGTCCTCTCTTGCTCCCAGTCTAAGCATGGCGGGGAGACACCCATTGTTGCTTTCCTCCTGTCTTATTTGGGTACTACTACTTACTAGTTGTGTGACCTGGAGAAGTTATGTAATTCCAATATGCCTCAGTTTTCTGAAATATAAGGTGGGGTTATAATAATCACAAATAGCTGCTGCAGTGATTCAGTGAGAAAATGCATGTGAAAACTTTCCATGATAATACAACGCGGGGCTCGATCCCAGGATGCTAGGATAATGACCGGAGCCAAAGGTAGACGCTTAAGCGACTGAGCCACCCAGGCGCCCCGAACATGTTTTAATGTACTTATCAGACATGTATATCTTCTTTGGAGAAAATGTCTATTCAAGTCCTTTGTCTGTTTTTTTAATCAGGTTGTTTGGATTTTGTTGTTGAGTTTAAAAAAAAACTCTTTATTCTGGACTTAATCCTTTATGAAACATATGATTTCCAAGTATTTTCTCTCATTTTGTGGGTATCCTTTTTATTACAATGCACAAATTTTTAAAATCCTCATGAAGTGCAGTCTGTTTTTTTCTTTTGTTGCCTGTACCTTTGGTGTCATGTTGAAGAAATTGTTGCCAAATCCAGTGTTGTGAAGTTTTTGCCCTATGTTTTCTTCTAAAAGTTATTTGTAGTTCTAAGTCTTATATTTAAGTTGTTGATCCATTTTGTGTTGATTTTGCATATGATCTGAGATAAAGGTCCAACTTCATTCTTTTGCATGTAGATATTCAGTTTCCCCAGCACCATTTGTTTGCAAGATTGTCCTTTCCCATTGAATGGCCTTGGCACTCTTGTCAAAAACTATTTGACCATCTATGCGATGATTTATTCCTGAACTCTCTGTTCCATTCCATTGGTCAGTGTATGTATCTTTATGCCAGTACCACACATTTTAACTTCTGTGGCTCTGTAGTAAGTTATGAGGTCAGAAAGTGTGAGGTCTCTAGTTTTTTTCTTCTTTTTCAAGATTATTCTGACTATTCAGGGTCCCTTCAGATTCCATATGAACCCTAGGATGAGTGTTTCTATTTCTACAAAAAAAAAATTCTTTGGGAATTTGGTGAGGGTTGCAGTGAATAAGTAGATCACTTTACAAAGTATCGAAATCTTGACAGTATTAAGCCTTCTAATCCATGAAGATGGGATGTGTCTCCATTTATTTATGTATTCTTTCATTTCTCTCAACAATATTTTGTAGTTCTCATTTGTGTAAATTTTCTACCTCCTTGGTTAATTTCCATATATTTTATTCTTTTTTTCCCTTGAATTTCAAAGCTCATCCTGTTTTATTAAAAAAACAAAACATTGAATGTAATGTGATAGCATTTGATATATACAAGGATATTCCCTACATGTTCAAAAGTAACATATTCTGTTTAGCCCATACTAATACACAGGCTTCAAATTCTTCCAAATCCCACTATGTGAATATCTCTCCCCAGTCAGGCTGTGTGAAATCAAAGATTCCTGGGGGTCTATGCAATAATGACATTTTTTCATTTTATCTATCTATCTATCTATCTATCTATCTACTTATTTGTAGATTTTATTTATTTCTTTGACAGAGAGAAACACAGCTAAAGAGGGAACACAAGCAGGGGGAGTGAGAGAGGGAGAAGTAGGCTTCCCACTCAGCAGGGAGCTCAATGTGGGGCTCGATCCCTGGACTCTGGGATCATGACCTGAACCAAAGGCAGACGCTTAACGACTGAGCCACCCAGGCGCCCCAACAATAATGATATTTAGATAAAGGTTGAAAACACAAGGAATTCCTAAGAAGACATTCTCTTATAATGAATCCAGATTTTCATCTATGATGATATTGTTGGAGATCTTCAGATGCTTACAGCTCTACATTCTGCAGTGGTTATTCATTTACTCACTGAGCCAGGTCCTGGAGAAGATGCTCTCCAGCCTCTCCTCAAGCAAAGACTGAAACCTGGCATCACTGAATGTCTTAGGGTCCAGGATTATCTTACTGTTAAACCCATTCATAGCCTCATTTAACTCACCGATGCCCCTATGGCTTTTGGCTTCATCAGTAGGCCAGGTGGCTTGAGTAGCATTAGAGCCTGTGGCCTTCTGGACCTTTATAAACACATAATCTCAAGTGGCTCTTTGGCAGCAACATCTGGGTGGTGGAGAAACACTTGGGAGGCCATGTGCAGCCCAGTGGTGTTCTTCCACTGCGGCTACCATCTCCTCCCAGGAGTGAGGGTCTTTCTGTTCCTTTGTCTTCTTGCTGCTACATAATTAAGTTTCACCTTCTCTTTGCCCATCTTTAAAGAGGTTTGCAAGGTATTACTCATTTGTAGCATTTTTGACAGCTTCCAGGGCCTCCACCACCTGCTGTACAGCATCTAGCTAAGGAAAGAATATTTTCCTAATGATTTTGGAGAGAAAAATCTTCATCTTACTCTTGGAAATTCTGCAGACAACCAAGTATTTGGGAAGAATGGAAACAACGCAGCAGACAAGATATGAGCAGCAGGTTTCTGGTGAGGGCTCTGAGGCCTCTAAATATTTTATTCTTTTTAATACTATTGTAAATGGGATCGTTTTTATAAGTTCCTTTCTGATTGTTCATTGTGAAATTGTTTAGAAATTTTGTGTGTTGACTTTCTATCCTTCCACTTTGCTGAATTTAGTTATTCTAACAGGTTCATTTGTTTGTTGGTATATATTAGGGTTTTCTAAATAAAAGATCAAATCATCTGTAAGTACAGATAATTCTACTTCTTCCTTCCCAATTTGGTTGTCTTATTTCTCTTTCTGCCTGATTGCTCTGGCTAGAACTTTCAATATTATGTTGAATAGAAGTGACAAAAGTGGACATCCTTGCCTTGTTCCTAATCTCAAAAGAAGGCTTTCAGTCTTTTACTGTTGAGTATAATGTTTGCTGTGGGTTTTTCATTACATAGTTTTTATTTTGTTGAAGTAGTTTTTTTCTATTCCTAGTTTGTTCATTTTTTTTTATCATCACGAATATCATTTGAATGTTGTCAAATGCTTTTTCTGCATCACTTAAGATGATCATGTTTTCTTCCCCCTTCATTCTGTTAATGTGATATGTTAGAGTGATTATTTTTCTGTGTTGAATCATATTTACATTGCAGGAATAAATCCCACTTGGTCATAGTGTATAATCCTTTTAAAATGCTGAATTTAGTTAGTTTGTGTTTTGTTGATCAATGCTCATAAAGGATATAATTTTCTTGTAGTGCTTTTGTTTGTCTTTGGTGTCGGGATAATACTGGTCTTATAGAATCAGTTAGGAAATATTCTCTTTTCATCAGTTTTTTGGAAAAGTTTGAGAAGTATTGATATTAGTTTTTCTTTAAATGTTTGGTAGAATTCACCAGTGATTCTAGCAGGTCCTGGGATGATTGTTGGGAGATTTCTGAGTATTAATTCCATCTCCTTATTAGTTTTTGGTCTTTTCATATTTTTTTTATTTCTTTGTTAGTCAGTAGCTTTTGTGTTCCTAGGAATTTGTACATTTCATCAAGATTATCCAATTTGTTTACATATAATTGTTCATAGTATTTTTTATGCTCTTTTTTTAAATTTTTATAGAATCAATTGTAATAGTCTGCACCTTCATTTCTGATTTTAGTAGTTTGAGTCTTCTCTTTTAGTCCATCTAGCTAAGAGTTTGTCAATTTTGATCTTTTCCAAAAATCAACTCTTAGTTTTGTTGATTTTTTTTTCCCTATTGATTTCCTGGTCTCTGTTTTATTCATCTCTGCTCTAATCTTCATTATTAGCTTTGTTTTTCATTTTCTAGTTTCTTAAATTGTAAAGTTAGATTGTGGATTTGAGAGCTTTCATATTTTTTAATGTGTTTTTAGCTATAAATTTCCTTCTTAACACTGTTGCATTGCATGAGTTTTCATGTTTTGCATTTTCATTTTATTTGTAAGTATTTTCTAATTTCCTTTGTGGTTTCTTCTCTGATCCATTGCTTGTTTAAGAGTGTATTGTTTAATTTCCACAAATCTGAATTTTCCAATTTTATTTCTGTTGTTGATCTCTAACTTCATCCTACTGGGGTTGGAGAAGATACTTTGTATGAAATCTATCTTTTTATATTTATGGAGACTTAATATGTGGCCTAACATTTGGTCTACCCTGGAAGATGTCACATGTGCACTTGAGACGAGTGGGTGTGCTGTTTGATGTTGGTTGGACTGTTCTGTAAATATCCCTTAGACCCAGTTGGTTTATTGTGTTAAGTTCTCTGTTTCCTTACTTACCTCTGTGTGGTTGTTCTATCCATTACTGAGAATAGGGTATTGATGTCTTCAACTCTTACTGTAACACTGTCTTGTTCTCCCTTCAGTTCTAACAGTTTTTACTTCATAAATTTTGCTCGTCTGCCATTATTTGCATAAATGTTTATAGTTGTTCTATCTTCTTGCCTATTGAGCCTTGTATTAATTATATAAAGTTTTTGTTAATCTCTTGTATGCTTCTTTGATTAAAGTCTATTTAGTCTGATATTAGTACAATTAGCTCTATTCTCTTTTGGTTGATGTTTACATAAAATACCTTTTTTCAACCTTTCATTTTTAATCTGTTTTTGTCTTTGTATCCAAAGTGACTTGGATCATGTGTTTTTTTATTCTTACTCTTCTGCCAATCTCTGTCTTTTGGTTAGAGAGTTTAACCCATATACAGTTAAAGTAATTAATGGTAATGAGAGACTTCCTTCTGTCATTTTGCTATTTGTTTTATAGATGCCTGATAGCTTTTTTGGTTCCTTATTTCTTGCATTGCCGCCTTCTTTTGTGTTATGTTGGATTTTTTTTTGTTAAGTGAAATATTTAAATTCCTTTCTTATTTCCTTTTGTATACTTTAGCTGTTTTCTTTTTGGTTACCATTGGAATTGTTTTAAATATCTTGAAGTCATAACACTCTAATTTGAATTCATGCCAGAGTAACTTTAATAACATAAAATTCTGTTTTTTTACTCCTTCAGGCCCATCCCTTTCAGTTCACAAAATTTCATCTTTACACATTGTATGCGTCAAAACATAATCTAATATTTAAATGCCTCAGTCTTTTAAATTGTACAGAAAGCAACATGTGGAGTTGCAAAACAAAGTTACAGTAGTGCTAGCTTTTAGGCTAATATTTTTTAAAAAAATATATTAGTCTTTCAAATCATGTAGACAGAAAAAAGTGGAGTTACAAACCTTGGTTACAGTAATACTAGCTTTTACAATTGCCCATGTGTTCATTTTTGTTTAGATCTTTATTTCTTCATATGCCTTTCAGTTAGTGTCTCATGTCCTTCATTTCACCTTTCAGGACATTTGATCATTTCTTTTTCTTCCCTGACAAGTCTAGTGGTAATGAACTCCCTTAGCTTTTGTTTATTGGGACTGTCTTAATTTATCCTTCACCCTTGAAGGACAGTTTTTCCTGATATAGGATTTTGGTTAATAGTTTTTTCTTTGAGCACTTTGAATATTACCGGCCCATTTTGTATCCCTCTAATGAATTTTTTGTTTCTGTTATGGTAGTTTTCAACTCCAGAAGTTCTTACTGGTTTCTTTTTGGGTTCTCTATTTCTACTGATATTTCCATTTGTTCATACATAATTTTCTTGAGTTTCTCTACATCTTCCTTTAGTTTTTCTGAACATCTTTTAGACAGTTGTGTTGACATCTTCGTCTAGTAGATCTGCCATCAGGCCTTTCTTGGGAACAGTTTAATTTGAATGGGCCATACTCTCCTATTTCTCTGTATGCCTGTGATTTGTTGTTGTCAAAACCTGAACATCTGAATCTGATGATGTGGTAAGTCTGGAAATCAGATTCTCTTCCTTTGCCAGGGCTTGTGGGCTTTTTGTTTTGCTTTTTATTTTGTTTTGTTTTACTGCTTTTTGTTTTGTTTTGTTTTTTTAATTTTGTAAGTTGTTTCTGTGCTGAGGATCAGCCTGAGGTATAAATTCAGGGTCTTCTCAAGTCTTCTCTGAGCTTGCTCTTTTTCCTAGATATGCAGTCACTTTCAACTTTTCCCCGTATATGCAGTTACTTTTGAATATCCTAAACTTTAATGTCTGTCTGGCTGTGGGGGAAGGGTGATGGCCCTGTTTAAATGTCCTGGAAGTCACCTTAGCCACAGGAGGAGAGATCTGTGGCAGTGGCGGGGAGATACGACTGTAGTGGCTACCCTCCCATTTGCAGCTCTGTGATCAAAAACAGCAGTCAGTGGTCAGAGTACAGATACTTCATGTTGGAGGACAGGTTCCGTTTTGCTCTCCCTGGCTCCTGCAAAGTGAGTGCAAAGTGCTGCAGGAACATATGCACAGTTGCCTGGGAAGGGGTAGGGGGTTAGTCCCTGCTCCTGGGCTGAGAACTGCGGTTGACCCAGATAGCCACATTTGCCATCCAAATCTTCCCCTAGAAGTTGTAATCCTTCAGCTGGTTCTTGAGTTCCAGAATAGTTACGTTATACAGATCCAACTAGTATAATCATCATCTAGATGGGGATACAGATTTCTGGTGCTTCATACTCCTCTGTCTTTCCAAAACCCTCTGACTGTAGTCTTTTTAAACTTCCTTCCATCTTAGTTGGGATAGTCAGCAGTTCTCTTTAGTCTCTTCAGCTTGTTCCCCTTTCTCTCCTACCTTCTTCTTTCTTCTAATTCAGTGTTTTTTGTTTTTTGTTTTTTTAACCTTTTGGAGGTCATAGGTTATTTAAAGAATTTGCAGAAAAATACCTATGAACTGTCTCCCTAAAAAATCCATATATGTACAATTGTACAATATGTACAGTCACTGAAAATGAGCAGACAATTCAGATGTCCAGTAGATGCCCTGAAGTCCCATCATGACTTCTTTGGATAGAGCCTCTATTGTAAAGATACATCTCTGTCATCTTCCCTTGGTACTGTGACCAGAAGGTATTCTATCCTGCAACAAGATGTTAACTAGCAGACTGTGAACGGGAATTGCCTTCTCATGGATTTGAAGGGAAACTCTGAAGACAGCTAGAAAAGCCTCTTTCCCCGAATATGAAATCATGATATCATATCCATGGTTAAACAATTGATACATTTATATGATGACACTAAACTGGTGCATACATGGGGTAGTTATTTATATTTTACAATGCAAACTTGTAATTGTCACTCATTTGAAACACATAAGGATGACAGACTAACTTAAGTGAGGACAAAGTCAAATTAATGAAGTATACATCCAGTATATTTGTGTGTGTGTGTGTGTGTGTGTGTGTGTGTGTGTGTGAGTGTGTGAGAGAGAGAGAGAGAGAAGCCTGGTGTCTCTTTCGGTGTGTAGATAATTAACACATTATGTGTGTGTGTGTGTGTGTGTGTGTGTGTGTATGTGTGTATTTATATGACAATAAGGATAATAACAGCTAACTATTTTCTAGGTGGGCATTTTTTGGACCTGTTTTTATACTTTAAAAGCACTTCTTTCACCATATTAATTACTAGTACACAAAAAGTGTTATAAAGAAATAGTCTTTGCCTTTAGGAGATTAAATGTTTCTTTGGCAAGTGTGTTCAAGTTCTGAATTTGGTTAATAAACTGTTTTATAAAAGGGATACTGTGGATTAGAGGGTCAAATTGATAAGATTAAAAAATTTAAAAAACAAAGTAAATAATGAAACAATAACATTTTGTCATGGTGAGTGTTTCTGGATTGGACCCTTGCATAATGGACCAGTGCCTCCTGATCCCCTGGGCTGACTCTGGTGTGCAGCCTGGTAGATGTTGTAGGCTTTTCTTGGTCACACTGACCATGACGATTGTTCAGAGGTTCTTTATGTGTAGTGCTTGGGTACACCCAGGGCAGATAGCCAACATATTCATCGTAAATGATTATTTTTTGAATTTTGTTTTATTCAGAATTAAAATCACCAATTGACTCTTCCAAGGAGGCCAGTAAGTAAAAATAATATTGAGTAACTGCTAACAGAGTTTGATTTAAATCGACAGATTACAAATGAAAGGTTCATATCTCCCAAACTTCTTTCCAGCCTGGCAAATTGGATTTTCGGGTAGAGCTATGTACAGTTAAATCATGATGTATGCATGTGGTCAGTGCTGCTCTTCTTTTAAGTGGTCCTGTTTATTTTAAAAACTTGAAAATGAGAAGTTTTTTTTGTTCCCTCAGTTGGGGTTTATTGTAAAACTCATATGCCCGAAAAAGAAAGGCCTGTTCCGTGCTGTGCATGAAGTGGACCACGAGTGAACTGGAGGGGGCTGCTTTTGTCCTTCCGTCCACAGAAGGCGAGCTCTAACGGCCCACAGCTCCCGTTTGTGGAGCTCCGGGGGATGAAGGCCTTGATGGGGGCGCTGCAGGTGGAGTCACACACAGCGACACCAAGCATACTTTTTCCCTCTAGTTCCTTAGTTGTAATAAAAACAATTATAGAACGAAACAAAAATCTGGAAAGAAAAGTGAAAATCACGTGCTGTTGGTAGATGACATTTGCTATGAAAAGGGTCAGTTTGATAACTGTGAGGGCAAAAAAATTGTTGTTTTGCCCTGCTGTATGCAGGGGTGAGGTGGGGGGAGTAGCCATGGAGCACCAGTAGCAGTTAAATGGGTCCCATGTGACAGGTACAGTCAACTACCATGGAGTCCGGGAACTACTGTCCAGACAGACCCTCACAGTGAGAGTGAGCCCCCACCTCGATCTGTAGGAAATGAGGGGGCCCAGAGAGACCACAAAGGATAGACAGTTTTCTTAGGAAAGTGAGAATTTAGCCCAAAAAGAATTAGTAGAAGATTATCCTAACCTGCCAAGTTAGTTTATTTTTTAACTGTGACCTAAATCCTTCTAAGTGAGGCTCAGTTATCTCCAAAATCTTTCTAGAACCCCCAGGCTGGGGCCAGGGACTCTTCCTCGTGTAACCACCTCTGGCATCTCTCTTCCATAGCTCTCACTAGCAGAAATTATCTGGTCAGGTTTTTGTTTATAAGTCCTTCACATGCATTCATCTTTAGAGTCTGTTTTGTTCCATTCTTCTTTGTACTTTATAGGAATAGAGTAACTATAAGCAATATTAACAACCCCCCTCCTATTTGTGGAACTGTTTTGTTTTTTTTTTTAAAGATTTTATTTATTTATTAGACAGAGAGAAACATGGCAAGAGAGGGAACACAAGCAGGGGGAGTGACAGAGGGAGAAGCGGGCTTCCCGCCAAGCAGAGAGCCCAATGCAGGGCTCAATCCTAGAACTCCAGGATCATGATCTGAGCCAAAGGCAGATGCTTAACAACTGAGCCCTGCAGGCGCCCCTGGAACTGTTTTTTAATAACCTCCCTGAGGTGCTCTCTTTTACTTATTAGGGTGAATCTGGGCAGAGGTGTTCAGGAGGCCATGGTAAGTTTGAGCAGATATTCTATGGGCACTTAAATTATTTGACAGTGGAAAGCTGTTCTGAGCCAGGCTGACAGTCCTAAACAAGCTTGCATGCGGTGGAGGGGGTGACATGGTGGTTACACTGTTGATGTCCGTGTGATGGCCAGCTGGAAGTAAACAAGGGCACCTTTGTTCTACTGGTGGCAAAAACTTTCTATGAGTGAGAATGGAACAGCCTTAATGAGCTTTAAGTGGCAACTTGGACAAATAGGAACTGAAGCCTTAGTGTTAGTGAGAGTCCAAAACTGATTGCCTTTTTGAATTTACTTTTTCTATTAACAAATATATCAAACATAGGAGCAAGTGTAAGGAATATTATTTGAACATCTGCATACCTACCCATCACTTTACTAAACCTTAATTTTTTTTTCTATCCTCTTTTCTCCCTACCCAGAGGCTTTTATTACACATTTGGTGTTAAACAGTCTGAGATTCCGAATTTGACTCTTTGGGGTCTCCCTCCATGCCAGGGCCTCTGTGTAATGACAGGCACTGGGTCTTATAGCAATAGAAACGTAGTTTTGGAGCCACTATGAGAGTATCGTAAAGATTCAGAATGTGGCAGTGAGATCAGACCACAGAGCCAGGGTTCTGCAGACCTTACATTCTTGACCAGTCTTGGGGTTTCCCAAGGGATGAGGCGAGATGGTGGCCCGGAAAGTCACTCATCAAGGTGAACCTCAAACAGACCTGGTTTGAAGATCTCTGATTTAAGGGTAGTGCTTTTCAGTCTTTCTTGATTGAAACCCCCCAGTAGTAAACGGCATTGCATTTTGCATTGCAAGTTGCTCGTGACCCTCCACATAAGTGTACCCCCATACAACACCTGTACACACTCACATGGAGGACACACCTGGGCATGAAGGTGTTAACGAAATAACACTCTTTCTTTGTAAGCTGTGCTACAGTATAGTCTGTTTTGTTGTACAAAAGCTATTTTGTTTGACTAAATTGATTTCATGTGTCAATAGATAGGAACCTGTGGTTTAAAGCAACAGCAGCAAACCCTGGTTTAGAGAACCGTTATTTGTCTCGTGGAGCAAACATTTTTTAAATGGTATATTTGGTTTAACTCTGCTGAACATTTTATAAAAAGTTTGTATCGATCCTTGACCTAAACTTCAAGCTTTATTTCACAATTTACTCATGGAAGTCCCAGGCAAAATTAAGCAGAATTTGATGTTCTTTGGGCATTCAGTTATTTTGCATCATGTTACTTCTGTTTCGGAGCTCCTAATCCTCTTCAGCCATTGCTTTAAGGCAGCCTGTCTTGATTAAATAAACAGAACTTGAACACAGTGACTTAACTATTTTTTATAAATTTGTGATCGTTAAGCCACAAAGTCAACTTTCCAAATAAAACTGAGTATAAGCCAAACTGCCAAGTGAGAAAACCCAGCTGTCAAGCCCTCAGGTCTCCTTTGCATCAGAATTTGCCTCTCTACACAACGCTACATAAGGTCTGGATGGAGGATAAACTGATGCAAGTGTTGCTTTTATATTTATTAAACTCATCAATTTGCATGTAACCAGGCTGACATCCTCCTCCTTTGCAGATGCCTGACAACTGTCATGACAGCAGGGATTTATGTAGCACCTTTGTTGGGAGAAGTTTATATTGTACTCAGATGGGTACAGCTTTCCCTCCAGGGAAGTGGAAGAGAAAATGATACTTTAATGCATATTAAATAAGCAGTCGTTGGAGATTTTGAGCTAGATTGATTCGAAAATACTAAATTGAGTTTGTTTGCTCCAAATTTTACCAACAGACACTTTAAACTTTTGCAAGGTAGATGTTTTCCAAAATCTGGAAGAAGAAGAGGGTTTCATTTCAGCCAACTCTTTCACAGAAGGCGAAGTGTGGTTCAACCTCAGGACATTTAAATGGGACTGTTGAATAACTGGGAAAGAATGTCTCCTTTGGATGACAGGGCGAAGAAGAATTCAACTGATTTTCAGGCAGAATAACAAATGTGACAGGAGCACTGTTTTGTGTACCCATTTATGTACCTTGACTATGTGTGACTTCGAAAAAAACCAGTTCTCAAACTTTTCTGGTTTATGATGCCTTTCTACTCTTAAGAATTATTGAGAACTCCAAAGAACCTTTTTTTTTTTTTAAGATTTTATTTATTTGACAGAGAGAAACACAGCCAGAGAGGGAACACAAGCAGGGGGAGTGAGAGAGGGAGAAGCAGGCTTCCTGCCGAGCAGGGAGCCCGATGTGGGACTCCATCCCGGGTCTCCAGGATCATGACCTGAGCCGAAGGCAGTCGCTCAACCAACTGAGCCACCCAGGTGCCCCCAAAGAACCTTTTTTATGTGGCTTCTGTCTATCAATCTTTAGCATTTTAGGAACTAAGACTGAGAAAAATATTTATTGATCCATTAAAAGAGAATGATGAATCTCATATATTAACAAAAATATTTTTATTTAAAAACAATATTTAAAAATTATTGAAAAGACTGTCACTGTTTTATATCTCTGCAGATCTCTTCAATGCCTGGTTAAGAGATGACACCTGGATTCTCATATCTGTTCTTGCATGTCATCTGTTGTGATGTATTTTTTTATGTTGAAACACATGAAGAAAATCTAGCACACATAAATATGTAGTTGGAAGAGAGAGGACCTTGAAGCCCCCTGATGGGCTTTGGTCCTACTATAAAGTAGTTTGGAAGAACATATATAAATGGTGAGATTATTAGTGTCCTATTTTTTTTCTATTCCATTTTTATATTTTTCCAACAGTGAAGATGGATTACTTGCACAAACTCTAATTGAGAGAGGAAGAAGCATGAGCATATTGCAGAAAAATTGCAGAGGACCTCAAAAGGCAGAGAACTTTATACTTGGGAAATGAAGGAGCCACTGTAATTTCTTTTTTTTTTTTTTTTAAAGATTTTATTTATTTATTTGACAAAGAGAAACACAGCTAGAGAGAGAACACAAGAAGCGGGAGTGAGAGAGGGAGAAGCGAGCTTCCTGCTGAGCAGGGAGCCCCATGTGGGGCTTGATCTGGGTCTCCTGAGCCGAAGGCAGTCGCTTAACCAACTGAGCCACCCAGGTGCCCCACCACTGTAATTTCTTAAATAGGAAAATGACTTGGTAAAAGTTATATTGGGGAGTAAACGGATTAGAATTGGAAGAAAGGAGCTACTTCAGAGGTTGTTGCAGTAATCCAGGTGATGGGGGTGAGGTCTCACATATTGGTGGAAATGAAGTTTCAAAATCTGAAAGGTGTTTTAAAGGCAGAATTACGGAGACTTGGGTAAGGGGATAGTAGAAAGGGAGGAGTCAAAGATGATTAAGACTTTCCAAGTCTAAAACATTTGAGGAGTATTTTCTTCCTTATATCCTATCTTTATGTATTTATGTATTTATTTATTTATCATATAGTGTAGTATTTGCTGCAGTGGTACAGGTCTGTGAATCATCAGTCTTACACAGTTCACAGCACTTACCATAGCACGTACCTTCCCCAATGTCCATAACCCAGCTACCCTATCCCTTCCCCTCATGTCCCAGCAACCCTCAGTTTGTTTCCTGAGATTGAGTCTCTTGTGGTTTCTCTCCCTCCCCAGTCCCATCTTGTTTCATTTTTTCCCTCTCTACTCCCAACAACCCCCTACCCTGCCTCATGTCAGAGAGATCATATGATAATTGTTTTTCTCTGATTGACTTATTCCATTCAGCATAATACCCTCCAGTTCCATCCATGTTGTTGCAAATGGCAGAATTTCGTTCTTTTTGATGGGTGTATATACACACCACATTTTCTTTATCTATTCATCGGTTGATGGACATCTAGGTTCTTTCCATAGTTTGGCTATTGTGGATATTATTGCTATAAACATTTGGGTGCACGTGCCCCTTCAGATAACTACATTTGTATCTTTAGGGTAAATACCCGTAGTGTGATTGCTGGGTCATAGGGTAGCTGTATTTTCAACTTTTTGAGGAATCTCCATAGTGTTTTCCAGAGTGGCCCACCAGCTTGCATTCCTACCAACGGTGTGGGAGGGTTCCCCTTTCCCCGCATCCTTGCCAACATTTGTCGATTCCCAATTTTTTAATTTTAGCCATTCTGATTGGTATGAGGTGGTATCTCGCTATGGTTTTTATTTGTATTTCCTTGATGCTGAGTGATGTTGAACACTTTTTCTTGTGTCTCTTGGCCATTTGGATGTCGTCTTTGGAGAAATGTCTGTTCATGTCTTCTGCCCATTTCTTGATTGGATTATTTGTTCTATAGTTGTTGAGTTTGATAAGTTCTTTATAGATTTTGGATACTAGCCCTTTATCTGATATGTGATTTGCAAGTATCTTTTCTGATTCTGTCGGTTGTCTTTTGGTTTTGTTGACTGTTTCCTTTGCTGTGCAAAAGCTTTCTATCTTGATGAAGTCCCAGTAGTTGATTTTTGCCCTTGCTTCTCTTGCCTTTGGCAATGTTTCTAGGAAGAAGTTGCTGCAGCTGAGGTCGAAGAGATTCCTGCCTGTGTTCTCCTCAAGGATTTGGATGGATTCCTGTATCACATTGAGGTCTTTCATCCATTTTGAGTCTATTTTTGTGTGTGGTATAAGGAAATGGTCCAGTTTCATTCTTCTGCATGTGGCTGTCCAATTTTCCCAGTGCCATTTGTTGAAAAGACTGTGTGGTTTTTTTTTTTTTCATCAGACATTCTTTCCTGCTTTGTCGAGATTGTTGACCATAGAGTTGAGGGTCCATTTCTGGGCTCTCTGTTCTGTCCCATTGATCAATGTGTCTATTTTTGTGCCAGTACCATACTGTCTTGATGATTACAGCTTTGTAATAGAGCTTGAAGTCTGGAATTGTGATGCTCTCAACTTTTTGGTGTTCTTTTTCAACATTCCTCTGGCTATTCGGGGTCTTTTCTAGTTCCATATAAATTTTAGGATTATTTGTTCCATTTCTTTGAAAAAAATTGATGGCATATTGATAGGAATTGCATTAAATGTTTAGATTGCTTTAGATAGCATAGACATTTTCATAGTGTTCACAGTTTCACATTGTTCTTCCAATCCCTGAGCATGAAATGTTTTTCCATTTCTTTGTGTCTTCCTCAGTTTCTTTCATGAGTCCTTTATAGTTTTCTGAATACAGATTCTTTACCTCTTTGGTTAAGTTTATTCCTAGATATCTTATGGTTTTGGGTGTAGTGGTAAATGGGATCAACTCCTTAATTTCTCTTTCTTCTGTCTTGCTGTTGATGTATAGAAATGCAGTTGATTTCTGTGCATTGATTTTATATAGTGCCATTTTACTGAATTCTTGTATGAATTCTAGCAGTTTTGGAGTGGATTCTTTGGGGTTTTCCACATAAAGTCATAAAGTGTCATATCTTCGGCAAGAGTGAGAGTTTGCCAATTTGGATGCCTTTTATTTCTTTATGTTGTCCGATTGCTGAGGCTACGACTTCTAGTACAATGTTGAATAGCAGTGGTGATCGTGGACAGCCCTGCTGTGTTCCTGATCTTAGGGGAAAAGCTCTCAGTTTTTCCCCATTGAGAATGGTATTCACAGTGGGTTTTTCATAGATGGCTTTTATTATAAACAGCCTTTAATTTTTTCTGTAAATTATCCTGATGAAGCTAATTAGAATTTTGTCTTTTTTTTTTTTTTTTTTTTTGCTTTGTTTTCTGTTTTTCCAGAGTTGGCCAGGCCCTTCTAGGGCCTGGGAGAAAGTCAACTGAGTTCCCAACCTGAATCATTCAGTTACTTCCAGAAGAAAAGAAAGACCGAAAGACCTGTGACATTCCTGGAGTGTTTCTACCTATGACATCCCTGGAGAGTTGTTTGCTACGTTCTTCCCTCAGGTCCTATAGGCAATAACGGGCCACCTGTCCAGTTCCTGTTTGGACGCCTGCAGTTCACCTCTTATGCACCCCAGCACCCCCATCAGCTCCCTCTTCTCCTTCACCAGCCCAGCAGTGAAGAGACTGCTAGGCTGGAAGCAAGGAGATGAAGAGGAAAAGTGGGCAGAGAAGGCGGTAGATTCGTTAGTGAAGAAATTAAAGAAGAAGAAAGGAGCCATGGATGAGCTGGAGAGGGCCCTCAGCTGTCCAGGGCAGCCCAGCAAATGTGTGACGATTCCCCGGTCCCTGGATGGGCGTCTACAGGTGTCCCACCGCAAAGGTTTGCCCCATGTTATTTACTGCCGGGTGTGGCGCTGGCCTGATCTCCAGTCTCATCACGAGCTCAAGCCGCTAGAGTGCTGTGAGTTCCCATTTGGTTCTAAGCAGAAAGAGGTGTGCATTAACCCCTATCACTACCGCCGGGTGGAGACTCCAGGTGAGTTTTCTTCCTGATATCACGGTTTATTTTAAAAGTTGAGGAGCTGTGTCCCTGTTGATGAGGAGTGATGGGGCATCAGCGAGACAAAGACCCCCCCCCGCCCCCAAATACCACCAAAAGAAAGGAAGAGAGGTAGGTTTGGTTTTGAGGAAGTATTTGATGAAATAATCCAAACTTTTGTAGTCAGAAAAATCTAGAAAGTCGATAATTTCAGTATACATGTAAATTTTGTGTGGTTTTGAAAAATGAAGTTTGGATGTATTTTGGAGTTTATCATCATCATGTTTTTCTAGTTCTTGAGGTATTTGAAGATCTTTTTTTTTTTTTTTTTAATTTGATAGAGAGAAACACAGCGTGAGAGGGAACACAAGCAGAGGGACTGAGAGAGGGAGAAGCAGGCTTCCCGCTGAGCAGGAAGCCTGATGTGGGGCTCGATCCCGGGTCTCCAGGATCATGACCTGAGCCGAAGGCAGTCGCTTAACCAACTGAGCCATCCAGGCACCCCGTATTTGAAGATCTTAATATGGCCTGGATATGATTAACTATAAAAAATAAACATCCTCCTTCCCGTGCTGTCTCCCCCAGTGAAACGTAACTAAGCTAAAGAAGGGTTTTGCTGCCACTTTCCACAAGCTCAGATACTTGGAAGTATCTCCTATCTGGGTCTGCAAACAGCCAGTGAAAGAACTGCTGGAAATTCTTCTGGGAATGAAAGAAACAGAGTCTGGGAGACATTGGCAATCATTCTTAAATGTGGCTTTAGATATAAGAAGGTATCATTCTGAAACTCTTCACATACCCATATGTGTTCACCCCATTTTTGAAGTCTGATGTTTTCCTTTGTCCTTCACACTGACTGGAACAGCTTGAGTCCATTCCTCTTCGAATTGAATGTTTCTGTGGCTGCAGGGATGCAGAGTTAATGGAAGCTTCCTCTCCCTCTTTGGCCATTTGCCTCGTTACAGGAGACCAGAGGCTGGCACATGAGCTCTGGGAAATGGCCCGTGTCCATTAAAAGTTGGCTCTGTCCAGGGATACAGGCCATGGTGGGGGTCCAGCCTGCCGCCTGGCTCTAGGGTTCAGTTAGCCTTACATCAGTGATGGAGAAGTTGTGCCCAGCTGCCAGTGGTCTTCACGAGGTGACTTTCAGGCTCCCAGATCTTGCCATCCTATTGTAAAACTGCCTGGGTGTGGATGCTTCTCATGGTCACTTCATCCCAGGATTGCGTCCCTATGTGATACTGTTAAGTCCTGGTGAATCTCATGTGTTTTCAATAGATCATATAGGTCTTAGCCTTCTTCTTTTCTTTCCTGCTTCTCTCTGGTCTCTCTGCATACTAAAAAAAGTCATTCGGGTCTGGGTTTATGACAATGACTTCATACCTTTTTTGTTTCAAAGATTTGAGTTATATTAAGCATTCAGAATAGACCCAATGAAAAAAATGTTCATTAAAAAATCATTTCTCTCCTCCTGAGGAATGTAGTTATAAAAGGTACATTGCAAAAAGAATCCTGTTAAATGTCTCTGGTTTTCCTTTTCAATACTAGAAAATCTAATTTTATTTTTTAACTTTTTAAAAAAGATTTATTTAATTGAGAGAGAGAGAGCATGAGAACAAGCTGGGGAGGGACAGAAGGAGAGAGACTCCAAAGCAGACTCCAAGCTGAGTGCAGAGTCCAACGTGGGGCTTGATCTCACAACCCTGAGATCATGACTCCAAGATCATGACCTGAACTTGAAAGCAGAGTCAGATGCTTAACCAACTGCACTACCCAGACACCCCTAGAATACCTAATTTTAAAGATATAGTTGGTATTTCAGTTTATGTAAGGTTCTTTTTAGAAATGATAATGTGAATATTTTTACATATGGCAGATAGATTTCATGTCATTTTATTTTAGGTTTGAGTTTCCAAAATGAAAAATGGGTGGAGATTGTATTAATTTTAAGGTAATATTTAAGCCATCTAGGATACTTTTATTCTAACTTTGATTTTTTTTTTTTATTTGAAAAAATGAATTCGTATTTAACTTCCTGGCCATGTTTAAAGTAAATATTTTGAGAATAGTGAGGATGCTAATATTAAACAAGTTTTGTGGGTTCCTAGTTAACATAAAGCTTAATTAAGTTTTGCATTTGAAATCTCATTTATTTGACGCCCCCACCCCATTTTAGGAACACTGAAGGCTGTACTCTGATTTTCTTTTTACTCACACAACAATTTTATTTAAGTTCTTTTCTAACTATCTTTAGTGAAGGACTTGTTTTAATTTTCAATCCTTCAAATATCAATACTTTTGTAATACAAACGAATTACTAGGCAAATGAAATTTTAAGAAGACTTACAAATGCAAGCCTAGTTTTGCTTTGTTTCTTTTTACTATAATAATATATTTTATATCTGCATTTCAACAGACACAAAATTACTCTGTCAAATTGCTATTAAAGTTTCTCAGGGCTCACTCTCGATTTCAACACTGTATTTTCCTTGCCTGGTACCGAGCAGCTGGTAAAGTGTGCCGGTCCCCAGATCTCACTTTGCACGGCTTGGGTCTAGTGGCTTCTAGGTAAACAGTGTGTTTTTGCAGTGTGTGATGATTTTACTCCGTAAACTGGAGTTTATTTCAGGAGAATAATTTCTTCTTTGCAGAGAATACCCACATATAAAAACCACATGACTTTGAAGGAGATACAGAAGCTTTTTCAGCTCTGCCATGCACCTCATATGGGCAGGAGTAACTCCTGCCACTGTTCTCCCCCCATGTGGTGCTTAGTTGTTAAGGTAGTGTTGTGTTCCAAAGGTGGCACAAAATTGAAACCAGTGTCTGTAATCTCACTATGTCATATTTGTAGGCAACAGTTATGATCTAGAAATAGAATTTAGTAATTAGGAATAGCTATGGCTATGGGTTGAACATTTATGGCCCCCCTCTCAGTTCGTATGTTGAAAACCTAATGCTTAAGGTGATAGTACTAAGAGGTGGGGGGCTTTAGGAAGTGATTCAGTTATGTGGACAGACCCTTAGGAATGGGGTTTGTGCCTTTCTTAAAGAGGCCACAGAGAGATCCCTTATCCCTTTCCACCATGTGAGGGCACAAAAAGATCCCAATCTGCAGCCTCCAAGAGAGTTTTCCCCAGAACCTGACTGTGCTGCGCCCTGAGCTTGGACTTCCGGCCTCTGGAACTGTGATAAATACATTTCTATTGTGTATAAGCCACACACTCTGGTGTTTCTATTATAACAGCCCAGATGGACTAAGACGGCTATGTTTTGAATGGAAATATTTAAAAGTACGATCAGCGCAAATCTAAAAACTAGCCAGTCAAGCTGAATACCAACCAGGATGATACCATCGGTTTTCTTTACGGAAATCACTACCTTTGGTTTTACGTGGATGGTAAAAATACATTATCGAGACATTTGTTTCAATAAAGGAAAGCAGACCCTTTTCCCTGCCCCCCTTTTGGTGTCTCAGATCTTTGGCCCATGAAGAAATAGAAGTCTCTGACTCTGGACAGTGTGAGGCGTTGTATTTCACAATGTTAGGAATACACTATAGATATTTTACACTACAACTGAAATCACAGAGATTATTCCAATTCTTCTTCATCCAAAAAAGAAAAATGAGTGTATGTTTGAGCCTTGTTAGCATTGTGATGAAAAAGTATCAGTGCAGAAGTAGCCATGTACCATTGACTCTGTCAGACCTTCCCTTTCAGACTCTCCCTGACGCAGGTCATCTTTTCAATCCTACATACTCATGGGACACATAAAAAGAAATGCAAGGACTTTTCATCCAGCTTATTTTTGGGTGATGATGTGGAGTGTTCTGTAATGTCGTACATTACACATGTAGACGCACACACTGGCTTTTTAAGGGGGAAGAAATCATTTGTTTCTCTGCCACTTTCAGCTGAGGTGGTTTATTTATTTATTTTTTAAAAAGATTTTCTTCATTTATTTGACAGAGAGAAACACAGATAGAGAGGGAACACAAGCAGGGGGAGTGAGAGAGGGAGAAGCAGGCTTCCCACCGAGCAGGGAGCCCGATGCGGGGCTCGATCCAGGGTCTCCGGGATCATGACCTGAGCCGAAGGCAGTCACTTAACTAACTGAGCCACTCAGGCACCCCCGGGGTGGTTTATTTTTAAAACATTTCATTTATCTTTTCGGGTTTATTTTCTGACTATTGCTTGTTAAGAAAGAGATAAGTGTATAATGGTGGGGAAGTGGTAGACTTTGTGATTTATGTTATTGTGATTTTATTGCTACTGTTGTCATCTGTTTATTCGAAAACATTTACTTTTCATGAAAGTTTTTATCAATACTTGCATGTGGTAACATATCAACAGTGTTATTAAAACAAGAGCTATCCCATCCATCTCCAGAAACAATCTCTTTCTATCATTCTGGGTTAATTCTTTTGCTTGTTCCCTCCATTATTACTAAAAATTATGGAGATAACTCTAGATAATATATTTATACACGTAGACAATATGTTTATATGTTAATTCCTAAAAATTATGGAGGTAATCCTACATAATATGCTTATACATCTGTTTCTGAACTTTTCACCTTGAGGTAATTTCATTGAGTAATATAAAAGATGAGGATTTAGCTAATTTATATTGACTTCTTTCTTCCTCTTTTAAAATCTCTGATATCTATATTTTAGTTTATGCTTTATATTATTCTTTGGTTGTTGTATTGGTTTCCATTGTGGGATCTGGGGGTAAGGACTATTTTCCCTTAGAAGAGCTTTGCAGTTATCTTTAGCACTTCCTCCCCATTTTGTCTCCTCCTCTTTCTGGAACTTGCGTTGATCATAGGTTGTACCACATTTATTATCTTCTTTCTGCCAGACGCTGTGACACTTTAGAAGCCAACAGGAACTAGGAACGCCTGGATAATACTTGCCCTTGAGAATTACATCCATTCCTAGATTTTTGTATAGAATCAGGATCAAAACCACCTTTTTTTTCTTTTTAAAGTGAAACGTGGAAAAAACATACATAGGGCTTTATTTATAAAGTTTCTTATTGATGCTTATCTTTTACTGATTCACTTTGTATTACTTTCTATCTTTTACTTAATAATTTTTAGGTACCTTTAGATCTTTCTGGTAAAGACATGTAGATGATTTTTTTTTTTTTTTTTTACTTTAGCAACACTACTGAGCTTAAAATTTAGGCTGGCCGTCTGAATAATTCAACATGGTCTCTGAAAGAAAATTATTCTGGGCATCACTTAGAAACCAATTTTGTCTTAAAAAAAGAAACAAAACAAAAAAAACACCAAACCACTTTATTGGCAGAATCAAAGGAAGACACAAACAATTAGGCCTGCAGAAGGCCAGATAATAGGGCAGCTATGGTAATTTCTGTGGTAGGAATGAATAAGCAGTCTCTTTAGAGTGCTGACCTCAGAATGAGTCTCCTCTAAACTTTTTACTGTGATAGTCTGTTTAATATTCAGTTTGCAAGAAGAATGTTTAAGTGCTAAACATTGGTGTTTTGCTTGCCTCACCAGCTCACTTTCTGGGAAATGATGGGACCTTAATTGACAGTTTTACAATAAGCACAAAGAATGGTGGATGCGCAGTTCCCAGAAAACAGTTTTATCATGAAAAAATGGACAGACACCAACAGCAAGCATCCACTGGATTTTGTGATGAGGAGCCAATGCTCACTTCTAATCCACTGGTTCCTTTCTCCTCCTAGTGCTGCCGCCTGTCCTCGTGCCAAGGCACAGTGAATATAACCCCCAGCTCAGCCTTCTGGCCAAGTTCCGCAGCGCCTCCCTCCACAGTGAGCCTCTCATGCCGCACAACGCCACCTATCCGGATTCTTTCCAGCAGCCTCCTTGCTCTGCCTTCCCTCCCTCGCCAGGGCCCGGGCACGTGTTCTCACAGTCCCCATGCACTGCTGGCTATCCTCACTCCCCAGGGAGCCCCTCGGAGCCAGAGAGCCCCTATCAACACTCAGGTCAGTGAAAGCTGCTGTCCATCTACTTGGAGTTTGACCCAACTAGCTCGATTATGGTGGGACCGTCATAATTACAGTCAGTGTTACTCATACTTACATGGAGCTTTGCTGTTTTCATGGTCATGTCCTGTGGGCCTTCGGACCCCAGCCACCTCTAAGATTGGAGCAGTTATCTTGGAGATACAGCCTATCTTTGCTCTGGTTTCTGGTTTTCACCCTCCAGAAGAAGCTAAATGGATTTGAACAGCATCTCTGGGAATTTCCAGGGATTTTTTTTTAA
This sequence comes from Spilogale gracilis, assembly GCA_004023965.1. Taxonomy (NCBI): domain Eukaryota; kingdom Metazoa; phylum Chordata; class Mammalia; order Carnivora; family Mephitidae; genus Spilogale; species Spilogale gracilis. Next base: position 44,111 of record PITA01005368.1, read on the forward strand.
GGTAGCAGAAATGAGTTGATAAAATACTTCTCTAACCCAAGCAGAAAGACTTGACCTGAGGGCAAGCAACGGGAGGGGTTCATGCTTGACCCTTTCTTTGACTGTCTCTTTTAGTAAACACAAGGAGTCCCTGCCTCCAAGAGATGGAAGCTTAACTTCCCTGGGGCGGAGTCAGGCCTAGCCCAGCCGGTGCTCTCACCTTTTGTGCTATATGAAGCCGGCACAGCCTCTTGAAGACAGAGCTAGTCAGTGAATGTTGGCTGAATTGAAAAAGCCTATGGAAGGGATATCCTGTGCAAAAGTGAGAATCAAGCACATTGTCACAATTGCATGTGCTGCCACTCCTATAAAGTGGGTCTTCGATCATGAAGAAGAGATTTATATGCATCTTGAGTGTGAGATAAATCCTATCCTGAGTGATAATCTTAGAGGCCAGCCTAAACTCATTTGGTGCTAGATGTTATGATCTGCCTCATTCATGTGTTTATCCATTCCTTTATTTAACATATTTATGGAACATTTACTACATACAAGCATTGCCATGGGGAGCTGAAAGGATAATCCAGAGATAAGTAAAAAATATTCCTGTGCTCACAGAACTTATAAAATGTGGGAAGCTAGAAAAGGATTTGCCCCTTCCTTTCTGAGTTCTCAGGTCTTCCTTTGGCCCCTCAGCAGTACAGCTACTATTTTCATATACATCTACTATTGCATTTATCACACTACATCACATAATTCCTCATTATATACGTCCCCCATTCAATGGCCAGTCATCTTCTTTTTTACATATGTAGCACGAGCCCTAAAACACAGTAGCTGCTCATCAGTTGATTACGGAGTAACCCAGTCACCACACAGGCATTTGGAATTGGGCTAGAGCCCAGGGTTAGAGCTACTGATGTTACTGAGTTAGTAAGGAATGACTGGCGCCTACTCAGTGCTAGGCACTGTGCTACTGTGACAGGTACAGTGATGACTGAGTCTGACAATAGTCTCTGACCTGCAAGAGGTAATGACTATTGAGAACAATCATGTAAGTAAGTAACGAGGCTGTACACAGTCTGGGCAAATAATGATAAGGACTTGAACTGAGAAAGGGATGTGGGGATGGGAAGAAGGCAATGAATCTGAGGAGGTAGACTCAACAGAACTTGATGAGGGGGGTGAAGGCTGAGACTCTGGGAGGGAGCCCGGGAATCATCCACACAGCAGGGTGGAGGTGGTTGCTGTCTTACAAGGGACAGGATTCACCGAGAAAGGGACACAACAGGAAGAGAAGTCATTTGAGGACAGAGCCATGGTTAAGGGACAGGAGGATAATTATGTCACAGAATACGTATTAACTTGAAACATAGCTGTGCTATAAAGATGCCTGTATTGACTTTGTCTTCCTGCACTGGTGAAAGCAGCAGGTTGATATTTTCCCCTTTTCCCAACACCTATGCAGAAGCTGGTTAGTATTCATGGAGGGAATGGCTCTTTTAATTTCAAAGAAATTGAATTTTCGTTTTTTGTTTTGTTTTGTTTTTAAAGATTTTATTTATTTGACAGCGAGAAACACAGCGAGAGAGGGAACACAAGCAGGGGAAGTGAGAGAGGGAGAAGCAGGCTTCCCATGGAACAGGGAGCCCGATGTGGGACTTGATCCCGGGTCTCCGGGATCATGACCTGAGCCGAAGGCAGTCGCTTAACCAACTGAGCCACCCAGGCGCCCCAGAAATTGAATTTTCAAATTCAAATTTCAATAATCCTTTTCTGAATGATTGACAGCAAAATGCAACCTGAATAGCAGACCCATAGCTAAGTGAGACTAAAAGGAGATTCTGAAATTTACTCATTGAGCACTTTATTTTTTTTACCAGCTTTATTGAGATATAATTCGTATGTCATACAGTTCATACACTTAAAATGTACAATGTAGTGGTTTTCATATGTTAATTTTTTAAAGTTGTGGTAAGATGTATATCTCATAAAATTTGCAGTTTTAATAATTTTAAGTGTAAAATCCGGGGGGCATTAAGCACATTCACAGTTCTGTGCAACCATCCCCACCATCTATTTTCAAATTTTTTTCATTCACCTAAACAGAAGCTCTGCACCCATTAGCAGTGGCTCCCAATTCTTCCTCTGTCCTTTCCTCCAGTCCCTGGCAACCTCCAGTCCACTTATTGTCTCTGTGAATTTGCTTATTCTAGATTACCGCAAAGAAGTGGAATCATACAATATATTTTTTTTTGTGTCCGGCTTATTTCAGGTAGCATAGCGTTTTCATAGTTCACCTGTATTATTAGCCTGTGTCATTTACTTCATTTTTGTGATTGAACAATATTCCGTTATACAGATATACCACATTAAAAAAAATGATTTGTTGGTTGATGGATATTTGGGTTTTTTCCACCTTTTGGCAGGTGTGGATAATGCTGCTCCAAAGTCTGGCAGGCAAGTATCTGCTTGAGTCCCTGCTTTCAGCTCCTTTGAGCGTATGCCGAGGAGCAGATATGGTGATATGGTAACTCTATGTTCAACCACTGACTTTACAGATAGACATACTCAAGGACCTGCAGAAAAGCCGCCTTGCTCTGTAACTTTTCCACCAGGCTCATAGTTTAAATGTCTTGTCCATGGTTGCACAATTTGGTCTGCATTCGAATTGCCAGCCTCGCCTGGTAAATGTACATGGCTACCCCCACCTTTTGATCTCCACACTCAGAAATTCTGAGGGCGGGACCAGGAATCTCCATCTTTAACAAGTTTCCCTAGTGATTTTTATGCACACTTAAGTGTGAGAACTACGTGGATGAACAAAATTCAGTTCAATAAAGGCAGACTGTTTCAACTTTTCATGCCACTGAACTCCACTCCACCGCTAACGTAACAAGATGATTCTGAAGTGACATTAGGAATGTATACAGTAGCAATCAGTTATTCTGAGGTTCTCACTAAAGAGGTTTTCCTCTGTTGCAGGAGTTGTGTTGTGAATTACTTTCTGATAAGATCTGAATGCACAGCATTTGCCTAACCATGATCGCTGTCCGATTATAGGAACTGATATTTGAGGAGAGGAGCCCTTCTCCGCCTGCTTTGGGCACAAGGATATAATCAGGTTTCGGTTGTTGTGCATTTTGGAGGCATATTTGGAATTATCTCAGAGACCGCACATCCCTGTGGCCATTGTACAATCCATGGCAACAGCGGGATTGAAAAACTAAGCTCAAAGAAGGTTTAACTTTCTGTTTTGAAAGCCAGACAAGAGACCCTGGTGCTATTGAGAAAGTTAGCAGAATAGCTCTTTGATTTGAAAATCGTATCATGCAGTTGTTGAAACTTAAAACTCTTTAGATAACTCCTAAGTCAGAGGGAAAACTAATCAACCCTTTACTGAAGATGTCAGGATAGCTGATTTCTTCTGTGCAACACTCACAATGTCACCGCGGAATAGCCTTATGACGTGTGTGGCCTCTCTCGAGCACTAACACTGTGCACCAAGCCTGGTAGTTTCATAGCAAGGAAGGCTGGAGCTGACTTTGTGTAGTCTGTCAGTTTGACATGCTTCTGTTTTACTGCTTTCTTTTAGTTGTCACACTACCCCTGCCTTATCATTACACAGGAGCCCCAGGGACCCAGAATGGCCGACCTGTAGATGCCACAGCTGATAGTCATTTAGTGCTGTCAGTGCCTAATGGAGGTAAATTTGTAGATGAACAGCTCAATGTAGCTGTTTTCCAAGAGCATTTCCTATTACTCCAAAACAAAACAAAATAAAAAAACAAAACCCAAAATGTGCTAGCCTGCTATTTCACATGTCTTTGAAGGGGCAGATAGCATGCTTTGCATCTTAACTTTGGCCTTCCTCAGCACCATAGAGTGAATATTTGTTTATCATCCTGGTTACTAAAGTAAGTTAATTTTTTATTCTAACCTAACATTTAGATGCTTGTAGTTCATGATTTAATGTGGAAATGGGTATTTAAGTTGGCGATTTTGTCCCTGTTGTGTTTATACTATAGTTTTTAGTGGTGTCTTTGATTTAGCTTAGAGAGGGTGCTCTTAAAAATATACATAAATATGTAAATAGGGTTTTCACAGAATTTTATCTGTGTCTTAAAATAGGCTATGTAAATATTGCTCAGGTTTAATGCTCCTATAAACCACATAGTGATTTTACCCAAATGCAGATTTGATTCCTTAAATCTGGGATCGGAGCCAAGAATCTGCATTCCTCACAAGCGCCCAGGTGATGCAGAGTCTACCATTTAGGAACCACACTGAGTAGAGAGGGTCTAACAGAGCTTATGATTTGAAGTCTGCAGGGGTGAAGTCTTTTAAAAATAAAGGTCTTTTTGTAAATCAAATAATAACCGCTTAATTTATGTTTCATAAATTTGTTTCAGTGCACATAGGAACACACTGTAGATAAAAGAATGACTAGGATATTCAAAGAGAGGTAATATAATCAGTCAACAGACAGAAAGAATGTATGTGGCAGAGAAAGAACTCAACTCTGATTGGTTCTGGCAGCTTACTTAGCTTTGAAAAATTTTAGGGGAAAACATAACGTTCATGGCTTTCCTAAGGAAACATTCGCTGTCTTTAAAAGACTTTATGCCCTATAAGCGTTCTGTATGTATACAATGGAGAATGTGACTTTTTGTGGAAGTTTTTTTTTCTTTCTTAAATAACTTTAAGTCCTGTCCAGTGTTTTTGATTTGGCTTTTGTCCTATCCAAACTATTATTTTTCAGGCTTAGTTTGTTGGAAAATGATACTCTTGCCTCCGGGGACTCCGTTTGGTCCAGGGACAGTAATATGCTATCTTTCACTTGTAGAGAGGAGGCAGCCTGCCCCCTTCTGTGGAGCTGTCTCTGCTCCGGGTGATGGAATCTACACTGATCTGTCCGTATTGTTATTTGTCAGACCCCCTCAATACTAGTGCAGATGAGTACAGATGCTCTAAGCATGGAAGAGTCCCCATGATCCTGGCCTCTGTGCCACACGTGTGGTAACGAGATGAGCTCACCACACAGATCCTCCATCAGATGGCAGGTTTGGAGAGACCACAGAGAACATCTTTGCTTTGCAGCCACCCTTCCTGGTTAAGAGCATGAATGCAAGTGTCCAGCGGGGATCGTGAGACAGGAAGCCAAGCATGACAGGAGTGACGTGCTCTCTGGTTCTTTTTCTTCCAGACTTCCGGCCAGTTTGCTATGAGGAGCCGCAGCACTGGTGCTCAGTTGCGTACTATGAACTCAACAACCGAGTTGGGGAGACGTTTCAGGCCTCCTCCCGAAGCGTGCTTATAGATGGATTCACAGACCCTTCAAATAACAGGAACCGATTCTGTCTTGGACTTCTTTCTAATGTAAACAGGAACTCAACAATAGAAAACACCAGGAGACACATAGGAAAGGGTAAAAGCAAATATGCCATTCCTTTATATATTCTTTGGAGCTAAAATACGGGCAAAGAAACAAGCCGCATAACCTGGCAGGATGACCGCAGGCTGGTGAGCTGGCAGAAGGTACCGAGGCTGCAGGGTCGTGGTGTCTCTGTTTCTGGGGTCACCGCAAGCATCTTTCAGAGGTGCTGCAGGATAAGTGTTATGAAGACAAACAAGAGGATGAATATGAAAGCAAGATGAAATTATTAAATAAAAGTATCATGAATTATTTTCAAATGCCTAAAGATGCTAAATGAGAAGACTTTGAGGAGGAATTCTGGTGAGGGATTATATGTATTAGGTAAAGTGACCTTTGGAGACTTAGAAGCTAGGTAGTAAAAATCCTGACTGTTTAGGTAGGGAAAACTTTGGTAGCAATTGGGGTCCTCCGATGGTGAGGCATTGTTATAGAGCCAGATGGACCTCAGGCCTCCCTGAGGTCTGGCCAATGAAGCTTTGAATCCTGTCTCACCGGTGTGATCAGCGGTGGCAAATCCCAGTCGAGTGTGAGGCCTCATTGTCCTGTCTTTGAATCATCATCTTCATATTAGAGTAGCTGATAGTGTGTGACATGTCGACTACCATGGAATCATATTTGTGCAGAAGCTTTAGAGTCATTTTATCTTTTCTCTTTCCATACAGCCCTCAGACCACCTCCGCAAAGTAGACACAAATCTTCTCTTTCAAATCTCCAGGGGAGATTCATTATTATACTTGGTGATACACTCTAAAATGCTTAACTTACTTCCTAAATGCCACCTGTCATAGAAGACCTACAAGCCATTGAAACAGGTTGAATTTATTCATTGATTTTTTTTTAAAGATTTTATTTATTTATGACAGTGAGAGATAGCAAGAGAGGGAATACAAGCACAGGGGAGCTGGAGAGGGAGAAGCAGGCTCCCCACTGAGCCAGAAACCCGATATGGGGCTTGATCCCAGGACGATGAGATCATGACCTGAGCCGAAGGCAGACACTTAACAACTAACCCACCCAGGCGCCCCTTCATTGATGTTCTAATGGTGATATTTATTTTTATTTATATCCTATATTTTTCCATAGTGGCTTTCCATAGGAAACATTTGCAGTGAAATGATAAATGGAAAATAGAAAATCAGAAAAGGGGGTTGGGGATGGCAAAGAAGGAGAGTGCAACTAAAGGTTAGCACTGTGGTTGTGATTAAAATTGTGCTATAGGTTTCCTGTTGGGGAGGTCAAAATATGGAAATGCAACTATAATGTAATTTTTATCCCAAAGAAGGAAACAATAGCCATTCTTCAAGGAAAATAATACTTTCCCTTTAGCTGAATTCTTAAAGAAATTTCTCAGGTCCTACAGCTTTACTTTCAAATAATTTTTATAAGAATCTTCAGGTGAAATCTAAAGGCAGAACATTACAACATAACACTGTGGGGCTGTGTGCTGAGGGCTTTTCCAGATTGGTCTGCGTATGAGGCTTCCACTGATGCCACTTGGTCCCAAGATAGAATTCAAACATGAGAGGATTGTTGAATGCCTTCTGGGAATCTTTCTGCAAGTAGCTCGTTGAAGGTGCTGCTGATACAGACATGGGAGTTGAGGTTCTGCGTGTTTCTGCCTGAGAGCTAACCTAATCCCCAGATTAAGAAACCATAAGAACAAGAGCTAGGACTGACAGTCTTTTATGAAAATTAGGGAGTCCCCCTAAGTGCTCACTGGATGGAGGGGCGTTCCACCCTCATGTGGTTCTCTAAGGCACAGTCAGTTTTCTCAGAAAGCTGTTTTGGAATTGCTTTACTGAGAAAAAAAAATTTAGAGGAGTTATAAGCCGTGCCATAAAGTATGGGGGGAAAATGGCTTAGAATATATATATATATATATATATATATATATATATATATATATATATATATATATTTAAAGATTTTATTTATTTATTTGACAGAGAGAAACACAGCCAGAGAGGGAACACAAGCGAGAGAGGGGAGTGAGAGAGGGAGAAGCAGGCTTCCCGCCGAGCAGGGAGCCCGATGTGGGGCTCGATCCCGGGTCTCCAGGATCATGACCTGAGTCGAAGGCAGTCGCTTAACCAACTGAGCCACCAGGCGCCCCATTTAGAATATTTTTAAAGAAGAGATGTCAGTCTTTTCTGAGGTCAGGGGACTGTTTCTTAGGGGCTCCCTTGGATTATTTGATTTTGAGCAGCATAGCTTCCTGGAATACCAGCCTGAATATATTGGCAGCAAAATGCCTCCAAGATTAGTGAATAAGTTAACTTGTTCTTTGGAGTTAATTTATTGAGACACTTAGATTTTGGAGATAGGCATTCATCTCACAAATATTTGCTGAGCATCTCTTCTTAGCCAGACTGCCCTACCATTAGGGATGCAGCAGTTGGAAACAAAGAAACAAGACAGGAACAAAAATAAAAAGAATTCTGGCTTTCATGGGTTACATATAACTAAGGAAAGACAGAAGGAATAATGTTATATATTTCTAAGGATTCATCTAGAGGAAAACACAGAGGGGAAGAGATTTGGGAGAGCCTGTTATGAAGTAGAATGGGATAGCCAGGGAAGACTTTTCTAACAGGGTGACATTTGAGGAAAAGAGAAAGGGAATTAGCCACATGGAGGGGGAGCATTTGAAGCAGAGGGAGCAGCAGGTGCAAAGGCCCAGAAGCCTGCCTGGTATATATTGTAAGAGCAGCAGGGAAGCCAGGGTGAGTGGAATAAAATGGGTAAGGGATTGGTAAAGTTGTAGAAGAGGAGGGGATAGGACCAGGTCCCAGGAGTTTACTATAGATCTGAATTTTCACTTTGAAAGGGTTCCCTGGCAATTACAGTAAAATTAAATTGTTAGTGAGGGAAGAGTGAAAGGTTTCGTTTTGTTTTTTGTTGTTGTTTGTTTGGTTTTGTTTTTAAGATTTCATATTTATTTGACAGAGAGGGAGACAGTGAGAGAGGGAACACAAGCAGGGGGAGTGGGAACGAGAGAAGCAGGCTTGCTGCTGAGCAGGGAGCCCGATGCAGGACTCGGGGTGATGCTGAGCTTGATGCAAGGCTTGAGGCGGGGCTCGATCTGAGATCATAACCTGATCTGAAGGCAGACACTTGACGACTGAGCCACCCAGGTGCCCCAAGGGTGAAAGGTTTAAAAGCACACGATAGAGAAAGCTGAAAGGTATATAACAAACGTTAGCTTTGATTATTGCTGGGCTGTGCATTTGTGGCTGAGTTTTATTCTCTGCATTCCTGTATTTTCTAAATTGTCTCTTGTGGGCTTTTTTGCTCATGTGAGGATGGGAGGCGGTGGGATGTGGCCTGTCAGGGCAGGCCAGGATTGCTGCAACAATGCTGAGAAGCATCCCATGGGGCGCAGCCCAGCAGAGCGACTGAGTGTGAGTACTGAGGTGAGCCATTCTGTGTATTCCAGCTGGGCCCCACCTTGTTTGTTCATCTTATTGTCCAAAGAGACTTAAAGTTTTTGGATTCCGATTGCCACCAGGCCAGGATGGCTTTGTGTGAATTACAAGGAGTCCCTTTCTCAAGAGAAGTTACTGCCATCTTCTGGAGAAGCTTTATAATGTAGCTGTAAATCTTGGAACGCCATGAAGCACACCCTATAGTTGGACAGTGCACGACAGCGGGCATCGTCCCATCAAGGGCCTGTCCCCTGAGCCAGAGCCCTACGTGGATCTGGAAATCTGTGCTTTTATATTATTACTTTTCTTATCATACATTAAAGCATTTTTTATTTTGGAAAATGTCAAACATATATAGAAGTGGACAGAATCATATAAAGAATGTTCATATCATGCTCTCCAGCTTCAGTAATGATTCCCACTCTGTGCATTCTATCCTCTGTCCCTCTACAGTATTTTTGTGAGAGTATTTTAAAGTAAGCTCAGATTTCATATCCTTTCATCACAGATTTGAGTACTTACATATCTAAATAAGGGATTTTTAGATAAAAGTACCATTATTACACCCAGAAATAGGCACTTTCTTAAAGCTCCAAATGATCCTGATATTCAGCCCTGTTTTCAGACAAGATCGGGCGCGTTCAGGGTGGCATGGCCGTAGACTCAGCCCCATTTTAAAAATGGTGTGTGGAACACAGGGCAACAAAGGCAGGGGGAAGACTGATTACAAACTGGTGAAAAGGTGTTGAGTTCGTGCCAGGAAGTTTAGGCTCATTCTCAGGGGAATGTGGAGGCACCAGGGTCTCTGAGTAGGGCTGTGGGGTAATGAGATGTGCTTTCTCTGCTGGTGTTTGCCCCTCCCTCCCAGTCAGCAGCGGAACCCATGTGCATTCCTTCCAGTCTGGGACTCCGACTTCCTCTTCCTTCTGGTAGAGTCCAGATCCTCAGAACCATCTCACTAACCAAAACAACCTGCATTCTTCCCAGTCTTTCCTGTCATTTCTCTTGTCATTCAAGACTGTGGAAGAGGACCCAAAGGGAACACACTTGGTCCTGACTTAGCACAGCCCAGGACCCCACACTCCCTTATCTCACAGACGGGGGGCGGCAGTCACACACAAATGGGAAGCCCAGGTAAAGGGATGGAGCCCAAGAGAAGTCGGAAGAGCTTGCCTGAACACCATGCTGCCCGGGTCTGCTTTGGCATCTCAGGCAGGGCATTAGCCTATTGTTTACTGTTCTCTATGGAGATTCTGAATCTAAAATATAAGTCACTTAAAGCCATGGTTTTGTCTTTTCAAGTGGAGGCAAATAAAATCATTTACCTACTTGGCTTTTTCTTTTTTAAGATTTTATTTATTTATTTGAGAGAGAGATCACGAGACAGGAGAGGGTCAGAGGGAGAAGCAGACTCCTCGCTGAACAGGGAGTCCCAACAGGAGACTCAATTTTGGGAATCCAGGGTCATGACCTGAGCCAAAGGCAGTCACTTAACCAACTGAGCCACCCAGGCATCTTTTTACTTTTCTTTAGATGGCAAGCCCAGGTTCCTTCACAGTGAGGTTGAATTCCTCCCTTGTCTTGCGGTTGAGAGCCGGCTCAGGCCTCCATGTGCTCATCCCATTGACTCTGTCCCCTCTTTTTGCTCGGGATACTAAACTCCTGCCTCTCTGCCCAGCCTCTACTCTGCTTTCCTTATACTGCCAACTGTGCTGTGGTTGCAGATAAAACTTTCACAGGATTGAAAATCGTCCCCTAAATAAAGACCAGGGTCAGATAACAAAAATCCTATTGATTCTACTTAGGAGGTTCTGGAGGATTATAAATTTGAAGGTCATTCAATTCAAATACATCTGAACACTAGGCCACCTCATTCTCTGGCTCCCCCCGCCCTGCTCTCCCTCTTTTAGAACAAGCACAACCTCCGCAGGGGTAGCCCTCCCTGGGAGCTCACCGGAGTGGGAACGGAAGTCTGCTGGTATCTGCCCCAGCCGATGAGGCCCTTCTCGCCTGCTCCTCACGGCCAGGGCTGAGGGTACCAGACCCCGTGCTGTTCAGGGAGAGATGGGATATGAGAAAGAAAAGGGAGTGGAAAGCTGGGGGCAAAAAGGAGAGGAGATCCAAAACATATCAGTCTCCGTGTATTCTGAATCATTTCTATGAACACCTTGTGACCACATGGTGATTGTATTTACAATCACCTTGACACATGATGCTGGAGAATTTTGTTTCTGCTGAAAGGCTGGAGAAAGACTGCTGGTATTTAATGTTCAGTAGACAGGAACGTCTTCGTTTTCTCTAACCCCAATCCCTTGCTGTAAATGTAAGTTGTCTTAAACCCAGATACCTGAAGGGAGTCAATTCAGATTTAATCTGGAATGAAAATTAGTGTGGGCAGCACCAATCTTAGGATGGTGTTTTGCTTTTTAAGTCCAAAAATGGGCGGTAAAGTAAAATAAGCAACATTTTGATTGGGAGCCTTTATATCTGAAAAGGTGACAGGAATGTCATTGCTCGTAAGTAAAATGCAGGCGTTATTTCTGTAATCTATAATGGTAGGTGACAGGTTCTAAAATGAAGTAGATCTCTTCGAGGTATTTATTAAGACAAATGGATTCGTAATAGTTGTTAATATAAAACGTGAACTTCACTTACTGTTTCCTCTGAAGCAGGTTCAGTGTATGCATGTAAGTGACATTTCCTGATATTATCTGTGCTCAATTTCTATTTCTTTTTTTTTTCTTTTTTTTTTTTTTAGATTTATTTGACAGAGAGAAACACAGCCAGAGAGGGAACACAAGCAGGGGGAGTGAGAGAGGCAGAAGCAGGCTTCTTGCCGAGCAGGGAGCCCGATGTGGGACTCGATCCCATGTCCGGGATCATGACCTGAGCCGAAGGCAGTCGCTTAACCAACTGAGCCACCCAGGCACCCCCCAATTTCTATTTCTTTATTACTACATGGACCTGAAAGACTGTGTGATGTTTTCTGCATTGTGCATTTACTTTGCATCTAATATTATGAGAGCTTAACATTAGAGTTAATAAGCATGAGATAGTGACAGAAGGAGCAGGGCACAACAACCTCGGCAATCTTTCTAAACATGGGGTGCAATCCACTTTTAAATGGATGCATGAGCAAAATACCCCAAAGTATCATTAGAACAAGGGGGCATTTTGATCTCTCTTCTTACTGTGGCTGGTGATATTAAACTTAATTTCGCAATAGTCAGTCACACACCTTGAGGTTGCAGTGAGAAGGGAATGGTGTTAGTCCTAAACTAAACACGACGCCAGGGCTTGAGGGACACTGTCTTTACCTCGTAGGTGTGCATTTATACTACGTCGGGGGCGAGGTATATGCTGAGTGCGTGAGCGACAGCAGCATCTTCGTGCAGAGCCGGAACTGCAACTATCAGCACGGCTTCCACCCAGCCACCGTGTGCAAGATCCCCAGCGGCTGCAGTCTCAAGATCTTCAACAACCAGCTCTTTGCTCAGCTGCTGGCGCAGTCGGTTCACCATGGATTTGAAGTCGTCTATGAGTTAACTAAGATGTGCACTATCCGCATGAGCTTTGTTAAGGTAAGGAGTGCTGGTTTTCAGATAGTAAGAGAAGAGATGAAAAACAAAATAAAACAAACCAAAATGTATTCTTTGGTTGATGTGGTGGCTGTACTGCCAGTTCAGCTAGGCTACAGGGTGTCTGTTTTCATTTGGGTGTTTCCAGGCAGAGCTCCTCTAGGAGTATCAACTCTCTTGTTTAGCAGTTACAAGGAATTTTTTTTTTAAGGATTTTATTTATTTATCTGACAGAGAGAGATGTCGTGAGAGAGGGAACACAAGCAGGGGGAGTGGGAGAGGGAGAAGCAGGCTCCCCACTGAGCAAGGAGCCCAATGCCAGGCTCCAGTCCAGGGCCTGGGATCATGACCTGAGTTGAAGCACCAGGCGCCCCTAAGAAAATTCTTAAACATTTAACTTTTCAAGTCAAAGTAGTAATCTGATTTTTTTCACATACAAGATAAAGTGACAATGATGATTTTATAGGATATCATGCCACAGAGGTTTTTTTTTTTTTATCTCTCAAATTGCTAAGCATTGTTGTCACTCAGTAGATGTTGTTGAATTATCTGAATTAAATAAAGCATTGTCCTTACTCTTTAAAATCATACAGGCCACCAGGATCATATTTATAAATAAGCTACAAAACAGATAGAAGTAGCTCTCGCTGCTCTGCAAGCGAGGGTACATTAAGTGCTATTATAAAGGCATAAACAAATTGGGATGGAAATATTCTGTTGGATATGATTAACTCTGAGCGAGTAGTCAATGTTCTGTTTATGAATATTTATTGCATTTCTCAAATTAGATCTTACTTGCTGATGTGAATGCTTCAGAGAACTGAGAAAGTTATTGGGAAGGAAAACCATGTGGATTTGCACCCTGAAGTCTTTGACTGTTTCATCTCATGCAAAGCACCTGCAAATAATTGTAATATTTCAGAATCCAAGCTTGTTTATGAGACTCCCTGGGTCTATGTGACAGTTTTCACATTGGCGCATATTTACCCAAGAAATTAGTGTGGCTTGTTCCGGATGTTTTTCAAAGTAAAATTTATTAATCTTTTAAGATTACTATGAAAAAGAGTTGTACTATGTTTCTATTACTCTAATTTTTATTGGATTTATAATTTTGGTAATTATTTTAAAAATAACAAGGATAGTTTTCAATTAAAAAAATGGCTTTTTGAAACCATTTTGTTCATGACAGCAAAGCAAATTTACTGCTAAGCTTTAAAAGCATTTTTATATTGTAAAGCTTTTAGCAAATACCTGGAAATCTTTCTAATATTCTGATGCTTTGGAACCAGCAGAGGGCATTAAATTGCCATTAACAAACAGTCATTTGACTCGTAGTTATTTTTTCCAGGTCCATGATTTTAAATTAGGATGAAATGCCAATCCATGAGAAGTAATTATTTCACTGTCACATAAGCTTGCATAGACATCTGATTGTCCTAAGGTCAGCTAGATCTATTTCATAAAGCTAGACAGTTCAAAGAAAACAGTCACTAATGTTGCAACAGACAATCAGTTTAAAAGGAATTTAAAATTTCTCATCATGGGGAGAAAAATGTGTAAGTATGTGAGATGATAGATGTTTACTAAACACATTGTGGTGATCATCTTGCAGTGTATGCATATATCCAATCATTTCATGTATACCTAAAACTAACATAGTATGTATCAATTATATCTCAACAAAACTGGGGCAGGGGGAAAGACAGGACAGATAAAAATAATGTAAAATATCTCATTAGTAATTTCATATCAATTATGTATTGATAGGATAATATTTTAGATAGATTGAATTGAATAAAGCACATTATTAAAATTTAAAAAAAATTATAGGACTAAATACTGGTGACTACCACTGAGAGGTGATGGACTAGAGTCTCTATAAAGCATATTTTAGCTTTGGTTTTTACTGATTCAAGGACTCAGTCAGTCAGCCAATAAGATATTGAGCACCTACCATAGACCGTACCAGGCACCATTCTGGGCACTGGGATACATTAGTGATTACTTAAGATCTCTGCCCTCAAGGAATCAGTATTCCCGAAGACAGAGACAGGCAGTAAACAACAGCTATAATAAAGAATGTGAATGGAAAGAGAAACATAGAGCCAGGGTATGGGGAATTGGAGTGCTGGGGTGGGGGTAGATTGCAAATTTAAAAAGATGAGCAGGGTGGACCTCTGTGGGGACTTGAAGGACATGAGGGAGTTAAGTCATACAGGTACCTGGAGGAGAAGCAGTAGACACAGAGGAAAGGCAAATCATACTGCAGGAGCTTACCCTAACATTGTAGGAGCAGGGAGGCCAAGGTGCCTGGAGCAGTCAGGGAACCAGGGGTGGGGGGTGAGGGTGAGATCCACCGCAAGGATTTCGGCTTTTATTCTAACAATATGGGGATCCCCTGAAGGGATTTGAGCCTAGGATTTCATGATCTGACTTACATATTTAAAAGATCACTGTAGCTGCTGTGTGGGTTGCAGATTCCATGCAGACAAGGATAGAAGCAGAGATCAGCTAGGACGCCCTTGCAGTATTCAGATGAGAGATGATGGTTGCGCCCACTAGGGGGAGCAATCTCGTAGCAGGTGTAAGAAGGAGGGAAGGATTCTGAGTTGTGCAGGTGATTCCATGGCCGGTAGGTGAAAGGAGGAGTTAGAGAGATAAAGTTACCTCCACCCAGGAGGGAGAAGATGCAGGTGGGTCAGGTGTAGCTAGAAAGTGAAGACTTCAGTCTTAGTGAGAATGCCTCTGTGATGTCTGACATGCATCCCAGCAGAGATGCCGAGAAGACAGAGGTGTGAGTCTGGATTTAGGGAGAGAGTGCTGGGCTGGAGATGCCAATTTAGGAATTATCAGCGTTTGCACAGTATTTATCTATGAGCCTGGATGGAATTGACAATAGTTTGAGTTTAACAGAGTAGATCAGAGCTTCTAGGACAGAACCATAGGAGAGGAATTAGAACAGACAACTTGTTTGAGAGTTTTTGCTAGAAAGGGGGTCAAAGATACAAGGCAGTTAGGGTGGGAGTGGTAGGGCCAAGAGAGGTGTTTTGAAGATGGGAGATATCTCAGCATGTTTCTATGTTGGTGGGACTGATCCAGCCAAAAACAAAATATTGTAGGGGAGAATGGGGAGATTCGCTGGAATGATGTCATAAGGAAGGCAGTTAAGTCTTATGCACACCTGTATAGACTGTTTTTTGGGGGGTAATCTGTGGTGCAACGTAGAAAGGCTGAGTATGTTGGCACAGGTGCTGTGGAAACTCTTCTGATTGCTTCATGTCTCGTTAAAATACAATGAAAATTAAGAGGAAGGCAAACCATAAGTGATGCTGAACTCTTAAGAAACAAACTGAGGGTTGCTGGAGGGGAGGTGGGTGGGGGATGGGGTAACTAGGTGATGGACAATAAGGAGAGCACTTGATGGAATGAGCACTGGGTGTTATATGCAACTGATGAATCACTGAATTCTACCGCTAAAACTAATAACACAGTATATGTTAACTAAATTGAATTTAAATAAAGAATTTTTAAAAAGAAGGTTATCATTCACAAACAGATTGCTGAGTAGGTATTAGAGGTTTTAGAGAAAAGGAGCAGGAGTGAGCAGTCAGTTGGAGTATGGGGAGGAATGGGAGAGCATGGGGACTGGGGGAGAGTCATTCGATTGCAGGTGGCATCAGAGGGGTACTTGAGGCTTGTGCTCACAGATGTAAAGTGTGATCAGGCAGCATGGTTGTGTTGAAATCCAATTTTTTAAGAGCTGAGGATAGTCACTGTTCCCAATAACAGTGATGTGTGATGTCTCTTCATTTTTAAAATGACTTGTCACTGGTGTATAACATACAGAAAAAAAGGAGACAAATTTGTTTTTTATTCATTTTTACTGTCCTTTGAATGGTAATAAATGGGAAATTGACAAAAGTGAGCCTAAAAGAGAAAGAAGAGAAACAAGCTTTGTTAACCAACCCTGAATAATCGAGAACACCCTCACCTCTGGGCCATTCAGATCCAGTCCCTGGTCTGTAGTGAGCATCTGTTTTGTTCACAGCACTGTCTCCAACAGGAAGGCGTTGAACATAAAGTCGGCCCCTTCCGCTGAGGAAGAGAAAATGATATGCCAGTGTTTCCAATGTGACTAGAGACCAGATCACTGTAGGTCCACGTATTGAGCTGTGAGCCCAGAGGGAATTCTTTGATCCGGACTCCTCTTCGGGCGTCCGGTTGATGCACAAATTGTCCTGTACTTACAGGAAGGTAGAGTGCACGCTCTCCCAGGTCTTTGGAGCTGCTCTGGTGTGTGGGCTCTGTGTGCACTGAAGCCTGCCTCACACCTCTAGAGGCTGACCCCAAAATCTGCCGTGTCACTCCAGGCTCTATTCTTGCTTTCCAGGGCTGGGGAGCTGAGTATCATCGCCAGGATGTCACGAGCACCCCCTGCTGGATTGAGATTCATCTTCATGGACCACTGCAGTGGTTGGACAAAGTTCTGACTCAGATGGGCTCTCCACATAACCCGATTTCTTCAGTGTCTTAACAGCCAGTTGTGTCTTAATCTGCATTTCTATAGAGTAGATGCTATTGCAGGAGGTGGCTTAGATAACATTTCAGATTTGCAACTAACTGAAGTTTCTAAGTACATAATGTAAATACATATAATATATGCTCTTCATATTTTTTATCACCAGTTGATTTGTGCTAGAATTTCTAGTTAACCTGAAGTCAGCACTACCTGATTAGGAAAGCAAGTTTTTCATGCCTATGCTATAATAAGAAGCGGCTTCTTTTGTGAGAGGAAACAAATGAAAGGCAGCCGTGTCGGTAGAATTTGAAAAATGTTGCCAGAAAAAAAGGCAGTGTTAGTCAGTCATTAGAAGGCATGTTGTGTGGCCTATCAGAAAAATGTCAAAACTGTTCGTATCTTACAAATCAGGGTACAAGTGGCATGAGAGTAAGTAACACTTTCAGACAAAAGAAAGCAATCAGACCCATAGCATTTAAACAATCTCACTTTTAGTGCTATTGGCAAGGGGAAAAAAACAAGCTTGTAAAATTAATTATATAAGATAAGTCACGTAAAATTATTTTATTTCCCAAGTTGAAATACCTATAAGCTGGCCTGTTATGCTGATATTAACGGTACATTTGAAACAAATTTAAACTGTGATTGGAAAAGAGACTGTGAAGTTGAGAGTCATGTTGCCTCATGATCTACCACTGTTAAAAAAAATAATGAGTCTAATACATGGGAAGATTCATATGAAAATAGCATGAAATGAGCTGTATTCCCAAATTGCAAAATAAGACCAGAACTTAGTCCAAGAATCCCCCAGGGAGACTCTTGCCTTCCATATCAGAAATCAGGCCCCTGTCTTCCCGGTTATCTCAGTCAGGCAGTCCGGCATACATCCTAGTCTGCACAGTGAGCTAGAGGACTGTGTGTGTAAATCCTAGGTGGAGAAGAAGCAGTAAAGGAAGAGGGTGGGACGAAAGCATCGTGTTTACTCATATCTTCTCACATTCCCATTCGGAGACTTCGTGGCAAGGGCACTCCTTTTACCCCATTTCCTCTATACGTTGGCACATACTATTTACAGATGACTGAAAGAGTGGCGAAGCCTTTGAGAAAATCTGGACACCATGCTGAGGTCACATTTACGAGTCACATAACTTAGTGTCTCGATCTGCTGGTCACAGCTGGTAGCTTCTTAGAAAGCTGAAGCCTGCCCCTGGAAATAACGTCCCCAATAGAATAATAATTCTGTAACCCCTGTAATTTCTGGGGAATAGTGGTACTGAAGACTGGGACATTTAAATATATATATGGCATTAAAAACCTGTTCTTATTTACTCTCACATGATAAAGAGGAGAAGAAAATTCTCCATATTTCTAGGTACTTTCATGTATAAATACATATATATAATTCCCACCCACTAAACACTGCATTGCTTCAAAAAATATTTCATACCCTCTTTAAAAAGTATAATTTAAGAAGGTAATTATGCTTGTAACAGACGGTACTTCAGTAATCCAAGAGATTTCTTCACTTATGCATTCTATCTCAACTCTTTTTAGCATTAGCCCACTCAGTGGTTGCTTCTCATTAAATTGTATTGAAGGTAGAAATGATCCTGTGAAAAAGATGTACACGAGTGGGCTCCTGCTCTCACCTCTTGTAAGGACTAGTGTTATCTAATAGAAACTTTCCTATATGCTATAGAAAATAGTACATTCTACATTAAAACTAGGTGGTCCATTTAGTGTTTAGAAAACCCTGTAGTTCATCAGTTCAACAGCTACGTATAGTGGCCCCCGTACAGGCCGGTACAGCGTTAGGTACTATGGATCAAATGTGAACCAGAGGCAGCTCCAGGCTCTGGACCTGAGAGTCTGTAAACCTGTGTAGACATCTTCATGTTTCACAACTTTTAAAACAAAACAAAACCTATGATCTTTCTTTTGCTTGAAAAAACAGAACTCATTTCTTAATTACCTCTATTTTGAAACTTATTCCCCTTCTCTTCTGAGCAATTAGGTTAGAGATGAGTCTTCCTTGGAGAAATGCTTCTTTTTTCAGTGCCTCGAAGTTGTTTGTTTTCTCCCCATATTTCCCTGCTTTCCAGGTTTTTCCCGTTCCCTCTTTTCTTGGAGAAGGCATTTTCCAAGAAAAGTGAGAGTCTTCCTCACATGAGTACAGCTCTGTGAGAGCACAAGTACACGTGGTTTTTGTTCCAGAGACCTAACATAGTTTTCTTGATCTCTTGACAAATGCTCAGACTCATCCCCTGATAACCTATACCTTTGCAGAATTAATCATAACTGGTTACTTATAAATTACATGGGAAAATTAAGATACCTCTATGTCCATGCAGGTTTGGTAAAACCAGGACAAAATATTCACAGTGAGCCTATGTTACTCCTTTGAAAAACAAATGATTAAAGTGGAACATTTGCATCATCACTGGTCCTGTCTAACCAAAAGTACTTATTAGGATAAGAGTGAAATTCAGAAGTTAACCCTTCAGTCACTGTAACTAGTCATGTTCTCATCAGCCTTTGAACATTTTTGCTGGCAGGAATTGTCCAAAGTTATGATGTAAAATTTTCTTTCAGACTTCCATGTTTGCTCAGGTAGCATTCATTCTTTGAGATGGACAATCCCCCCCCAAAATAAAATAGCATTCTTTTATAGGATAGAGAAGTGGACATGCTAAGCCATTTAAATGCACCAACAATGCCACACATTCTTAAGGTTGCCATGGACAAGGGTCGTGCAGTAGAGAACAAAGTTTGGGCCTGCTCTGAAGACCCAGAACAATTATCATGTTGTTCAAGCATGTTTTCTATTCTTTTCCTTGTTTAAAATTTAAAGTGTGAGAAGTTTGTTTTAGTTAGATATTTTACTATCTGCCAGTTCTTTGGAACTATAAAGATGTCACTTTCAACACAGTTACCTTTTTTTTTTTTAACATTCAATATAAATCAGGAAAAGTTGAACAACAACATAGCACTAGCACTTAGAATCCCCTTTTCATTGTCTTCTAAGTGATTAGAGGCAACAACAAAAGCATTTTATAAATATCACCTGCTCGACTTTAAGCACCTGCTTCATTTTGAATGTGTCCTGAATATTTGGTACATATATTCAACAACTAAAGCAAACAGAAATGTGCATTCCAAATTTGTCTTCCCCCTGATTTAGCAGTTGAACTGTATGACAAGACTAGGGACTCCTGACAAATGTTCAGATTAATGCAACACAAACCAACAAGAAAAGAAACTATTCTGTTTAAGTAATGCTTTTGATGATCATATCTAGGCTTCAATCATCTTTCAGATGCACACTTATACTATTATGTGATTGTTTATAATAAACAGTACTGTATCTATATGGTTCTGGCTCATTTTTCCCTACAAAGCTCACTGAATATGGATCTTTAAGGTGATCTTAAACCATCTTATTTTGAAAATGAGATACTTTTAAAATCCAACACGTTATAGAGAAATTAGGTAATGGTTTTGAATTAAACGTCTTGGTATCCCTGGCATTAAGTATGGAATCTTAGAGCTACTTTTTGATAATTTTAGAGAGGATATTCATAGAAGCTTTGTCTTCTGGATAGTGGTAAATGTTAAGTGATATTGGGATATGTAGGAAAGAATAACTTTATTATTGTAAACATCTGTTCATTGTACATGTACTGTCTCAGGAAAGGTGCTGAAAATGACTAGTGAGGAAAAAGAAAGATAAAATCCAGGAGGAAATTCTCAATTCCCTCCATTTCCTTTTTGTCTTAAAACGGAGGGGAAAAATATGTAAATATTTCAAGAAAGCTTAGCCTTCTCATTACCTTGAACAAGGTTTTCCTTTTTTAAGAAATGCACCCTTTATTCAAACAAGGTATTTGTGGACTTCAAAATTGTAAACGAATGACAGGCTACTCTGGTTCAGATGTAGGCGGGGATTATGAAGACCTCCCGTTTAAGCTGTGAGTTTACCAAAAACCGTGATTATGTCTTGTCTGCTTTTGTGTCTTCATGGTTCCTGACCATGTTCCTGCCTCTACTATTTGTTATTGGCATTTCAAACACTATACAGATTTTTAAAAATATGTTGTGGCATAGACATACAAGACAGTCTTTAAACATTAACCCATCTTAGATAAGGGGTATTTTCATCCTAGAAGCTATTGTGCATTCTTTTATCAGATGTTCTTATACGGCTGCCACTGTAGAGGCAATGACAGATAACAGTTTCTGCCTTTAAAGGAATTTACGAACTTGTCGAGGAAGATGAACGAGTTCGCCTGCAAAGGTCAGTGCGTTACCCGCTGGGGGAGCTTTCTGGGAGAGCCCGCGGTGACAACTCCATCGGGCCTGGGTGGGAACCTGGGAAGGCTTCTGGGCCAATCCAACTCATCGTCCTTCCCATCAGTTCCCTTAGCAAGTCACCCAAGTCCTTCCTAAAGCCAGGTGGGATGCCTGCTCCCTCTGCTGCCGTCACAGCTGTGCTCATCAGTGGTCAGTTGCTAATTCCTGCACCACACTGTTCACTCGTCCAACTGTCTGCCAGATTGGGAGTGAAGGTTGTATTTCTTCATGTTTATCGCTTGCCAGCTATTGTTTAGAAAGGCATTTGGGGTTCACATTGTAAAGGTAGAAATGATATTTGTTTCCAGCTCCTCTTTTTAAAAATCAGCAAGGATTTCATTTCTTTTTTTTTATTATTTAAGATTTTATTTATTTATTTGAGAGACAGAGCGCAGGTAAGAGAAAAGGAGCATGAGCAGGGGCAATGGGGAGAGGGGAGAGGGAGAGGAAAAGCAGCTCCCCGCTGAGCGGGGAGCCTGACATGGGGCTTGATCCCAGGACTCCTGGATCATGACTGTACCAAAGGTAGACGCTTAACTGACTGAGCCACCGAGGACCCCTTCATTTATCCTTGAACCAAAATAATTGCAAGCCTCCAATTTCATGTCCCATGACCATGCTTTAGCTGGTGGGGTAAGAGAAGCATGCTTATGATTTGGTTTGGAAACATACTCAGCAACACTGCAATAGCAAAGAAAGTTAGCTTTGATATTTAAACAGTTATAGTTGCTTTTATTCCGAGCACTTATTTTCAAAATGTGAACTTTGCCAAAGATTAGAAAGAAGCATAGTGGCAACCAAGAGTTGTGATTGCTCAGCTCCACCATTGCGTGCACGAGGAGCAGTGAACGGTGTGCACAGTGAGCATGGTCGGGCTCCTGTGAAATGTGACAGACACTGAAGTGTGAATTTCAGTATTTTTCATATGTAAGGAGATGTTTTCCTTTTGATTTTCACCAACCATTTAAATATGTAAAAACTATTGTTAGCCTGTAGCCTGCCGCAGAACAGAAACAGGCTGTGGGTGGGATTCGGCCTGGGGCAGAGTGTCCTAGTTCGCCAAATCTTGCTTGGATGACTGAGGGGCCACCCTGCGTGTTCCAGTCACAGCCGTGCTCCCGTCTGAATGCAGCCTCATGAGACACCCCAAGCCTGATCCCCAGAACCCCTCGGCTGGGCTCAGCCAACCCTTCTGTTGTTGAACAGCAAACAACAGAAAAGTGGTTATTTTAAGCCATTGTGCTTTGAGGTGGTGTGTTGGATAACCGAAACGGTGGTCCTCACCATGGTTCTTATGTCGGGAATGTTGATGAGACCTTGTCTTTGATTCATGAGGAGGTCTCAGTTGAGAGTAGCTTCTCACCAAGTGCAGGTATGCCTGTTTGAAAGCACCTCCCATGTATTACTATAGGGGTTGCTACTCTGATTCTGATCAGTATCCAGGCTCGAGAGGATTTGCCAGTTCATCAGCTACGTAGGAGATCTCTGTTCAAAATACTCGTGTCTCTTTCCTAGACTGTGTGGGAAGGTTTGCTGTTTTGGTTGCTAGAAATAGATCAATTCCTGCTTCCACTTATTAATAGCATAGGTGAGCTATTCCATTTCCCAGTGAGGGTACAGTGTAGACAGGAAAGTAGCACTGGCTTCTGATGACACAGCTGGTCCTCGCTGCTGTGTTGGCACAGTCACTGTGGTGATCCCAGCATCTGACCCTCACCTTGCATCTAGTGGAGTTCAGGGCGAAGTGGTGTTGGTTGGAAAGCACCCAGCCTTCCTCTCCAAAGTGAGCCCATGATAGGCAATGCCCATCCTGGGCAGAGGCTGCAGTCATTTTCCAACTGCAGACAAAGCTGGAAGTGTTCAAGAAATAAGATGCTGTTGGACTTTATGTCCTATTTACAGGTAGCAAATGTCTGGGACTAGTAAATAAAGGACAGTTTTGACATTGCTGTTCACTGACATGAATGAGAAATAGAAGGGACACAGGAAACATGGTAACATATTGTTTCAGTGTAAGAGAAGAGAATACCTTGATATGAGAGGAATGCTTTTTCTCAGGCACATTCCTGGACACAAGGGTCCACTAACACAAAAGGTCGGGTATTCATGCCATGAAGTTTATTTTTATTTTATTTTTTAATTATTTATTTAGAGAGTGTGAGTGCGAGCAGGGGGAGGTGCAGAGGGAGAGGGGGAAGGAGTGGGGGACTCCCCGCCGACTCCATGCTGAGTGCAGAGCCTGACACCCGGCTCCCTCTCACAACCCTGAGATCATGAACTGAGTGGAAACCAAGAGTAGGTTGCTTAAGCAACAGAGCCACCCAGGCACCCTCCATGAAGTCTCTTTTAGAAAGAAAAGACTAGCTTTGTAAATGTAATAGGAGCTAGAGAAAAGGGTCTCTGAGCTAAAAGCAAACCATAGTAGCAGACAACTTGATGATCTTAGAAAAATACTGATAATTCTCTAAGACTCAGATTCCTTCACTTTCTGTAGGAAATAATGCTGTCCCAGTTACATTTCCCCCATAGATGATTCTAATCAACATGATGAGGAAGTTCAGGTATGTATGTGTATTTTTATATAGTTAGAGTAAGTAATAATATATTTTTGTACAGATGCTTAATATTAATACAATACTATTAATATATCCTGTTTGTTATTAGATTTTCAAAGGCAACTGTTATAAAATCTTATTAGTGCTGACTGTGGTCTCCAATCTGAGGACAGTAAATGAGATAAGGTACAATTATAAGAGAGGAAAACAGAAAATCTCACTAATCATAACTTCTCTTCTGGTTATTTTTCATATCTTAAGAAAGGCTGCATGCATTTAGGCCAAAGCTAAGAAGAGGGAAGATTTGTTTCTTTTGTTGCAGTATGTAATAACAAAAACCATTCATCTCTAATGCTTTAGAATGATTCAAATGATTATTTGGAGGGCAAGTAATAAATAAATAAATGATAGGGGAAAGTAGACTGTGTCCCGAGTAGGAGATGAGATTATTAATTATTAAACAGTGCAAATATCTTCACTAAAATGATTTTTAAAAAACATTTGTTAACGTTAAACTCAATAAAAGCATTTTAATCAGAACTTTTTCTATAGTGGGGCAGTTCAGCCCATTTTAAAATAAATTGCTATCTTTTTTTAAAATTGTTGTCTGAACACAAGTAATATATGTGCCATTCAACAGCATCTGTTGTCATGATATTTATTTTCATAACTAAAGAAAATGAGAAGCTGAAGAAGACACAATAATAAAAAAGAATACTAAATTTTCCATGTCAATTCGTTACACAAAAGAAATTCAATTTGACAATACCTGTACTAATTATGTGTCCTAATTCTAGACAAAGAAACAGGAAATTATAAGATCCCAGTTGATTTTTTTTTAAGATTTTTTATTTATTTGACACAGAGAGAGAGAGAGACAGAGAGAGAGGGAACACAAGCAGGGGGAGTGGAGAGAGAAAAACAGGCTTCCAGCCAAGCAGGAAGCCCAACGTGGGGCTCAATCCCAGGACCTTGGGATCATGACCTGAGCTGAAGGCAGATACCTAATGACTGAGCCATCCAGGCACCCCCCAAACTGGATTTTTTAAACCAACAGTGGAAACCCGAAAGCCCTAAAAGAAATGTCATGTATGTTGAAATCTACAAAAATCTTTTATGGCAAAAATATCACAAAAAAAGTAGATAGGCAAATTTTAGATGTAGGGAAAACTGAACAAAAATGACAGAGTTGGGGTTCCTGCCTGGGTGGCTCCCTCAGTTAAGTTTCTGCCTTTGGCTCAAGTCATGATCCCAGGGACCTGGAATAGAGCCCCACATTAGGCTCCCTGCTCAGAAGGGATCTGCATCTCCCTCTTCTTCTCCCTCTCCCCGCCCCCTACTCATGCAGTCTCTCTCCAAATAAATTCTTTTGAAAAATGACAGGGTTAATTTTTATAATATTCACCAGACTTTTGCACACTGAGTAGAAAAAGGGAACCTAAATATATGACTAGGTGATTCAAAGAAGGGCAAATCTAAATAACAAACAAGTATATATGAAATGGTACTCAAATTTTCCACTCTTCAGAGACATGCAAATAAATGTAACAAATAGTAGTACATCTCTATCAAGGAAGAGTTAAAAAAGAGCAGTTATTCCTGCTGGCAAAGATAGGAGACAAAGAAATTCTCCCTTGAAGACCAGAGCCCTGGACAGAGGGGGTAGCAGGGAGAGCTGGGGATGTATGTCAATTAAACATCAGTCGTGTGTCCAGATTTGGGAGTGATTGAGGCGGTTGGTGGGTTGCTAATCTCCTGGCCTGATTTTTTTTTTTCTATTCTTTTGATGTCCCTGTTTGAATTGAGGGGTAAGGGCGGTGACTGGAAATAAAGTCCTCGGATCTTCTGCCCCCTCCCCCCAAAAAAGAAATTCCCCTTGCTGCTAGTAAACTTTTGCAGTGATAGAGCCTTTTGGGGGGAAGAATATAATAATATCTAAAGAAAACACCTATCTAATTTCCCTTCACCCAGCAATCCCAATTATGAGAAGCTATTCCAAGGCCTTTGAACCACCCATACATACAAGTACATAAGGATACACTATAGGGAGGTGACATTGTTCATAGTGGCAGAAAACAGGACGCCAGGTGAATGCCATCAACAGTAGAATGACTGAATGTGATGACACATTACTATCATGAGATGCTCTGCAGCCATCTAAAGGAATGAGAGCTTTAAAAGTGACTTGGGGGGACTTCTCTCTACACAGCACTGGAGCATAAAAAATTAATATGCTGACATGTATAGTATGTCCACATTTTTACATAACTGACAGTTGCTATATGTATACATATGTGTGTTTAAGATTTACAAAACAGAAAAAATAAGGACGAATACATGCTAGGTTGTTGACATAGGTTATCTGGAAGGTAGGCAGTACATGGAAGACTGAGGGTGGGGAACCAAAAAATGAAACAAAAGGGAGAACCTAAACCAGAAATCCTCGGTATACACACTAGAATTACGTTGATGTATTTATATAAAATTCTATGTGTGTGCATACAGAAACTTGAAAAAAAAATACAGCATATATTGAAGTGCCTACTGTGTTTGAAACTAGGCACTTAGAAGCATTAGCTCCAATTTAGCAACTCAACTATGGGCAGAGCATCATTTTTTGGAGACAAGATTTAATTCAAGTCTTGGCTCTGCAAGCAACAGTTAGACCTGTTTTACAAGTCACTTCTTTCCTCAACCAAAAACAGGGACAATACTTGCCATGTTTTGAAGTTCAAATGAATTAGCACATGGAAGTACTTTCTAAAGTAATGTAATAAGGGTATAAGTAATATTTGTCTTTTAACACATTCCAAAACTCAAGGATTAGGGTACAAAGGCTTTATTTGTGACAGTACTTCCACTGTCAAATGTGAAGTCCATGTTCAAAGGCACTGGCCTCACCATGATTAGATACACGGCTCACACGACTTACAACAGCATGCAGTGAGTAATTTAGAAGTCCTGGATTTGAGTCCAGCTAGTTGTGCAATCTTGAGCACGTGGCAATTTTTGCAAGCTTGCTTCTTTATCTACAAAATAACTGTTGTGTATACACTATGGGATTGTCAGAAGTGTAAGTAGCCAGAACTGTTTTTGAAAATTATAAAATGCTAGAAAATTGGTATCATTCTGTCATGGTGTCTTTATATTATAATCTACTTTCTTCATGCACTTCCAGGAGGGAAGTTTACATTTGGGCCTTCAGATGGATGGCAGGAAACTCCATGGGGAAAATGTACTATAACTAAGTGCTAAATATACAGAAATGAAGATTTTTTAAAAGATTTTATTTATTTATTTGACAGAGAGAAACACAGTGAGAGAGGGAACACAAGCAGGGGGAGTGAGAGAGGGAGAAGCAGGCTTCCTGCCGAGCAGGGAGCCTAATGTGGGGCTTGATCCTGGGTCTCCGGGATCATGACCTGAGTCGAAGGCAGTCGCTTAACCGACTGAGCCACCCAGGTGCCCCCAGAAATGAATATTTATTACTAAAAACATTTCCTATAAACTATAATAGAAAGCACCTAGCTTGAAAGCATTTGTATAGCTATTTAAAACTATAGTTTTAAACATCCAGAACTATGAGAGATAATAATAAATTAATAAACCACTAAATTTGGGAGTCATTTGTTAGGCAGCAATAACCATATAGCTAGGTGTATCAGTTACCTGCTCTCCAGAATGCTGCATGACAGAAGACCCCAAAACACTGTGGCTTACAATCATAAACAGCTATTACTGCTCACAAGGCTACAGGTCAGCTGGGTGGTTCTGAATCTGGACTAGGTTGGATTGATTTGGGCTGGGGTCAAATGAATCTGCAGCCAACGGACAGGGCGGCTGGCCTCACTCACATGTCTGGCTGTTCACCATGGCAGCTGAGTGGAGTCTAAAAGAACAAGTGGAAGGGTTCGAAATCTTGGGAAATCTACTCAAAGCTGGTATATGTTATTTCTTTTGCATTCTATTGGTTAACACGTCTAATCAAAGCTAGCATATATTATGTCTTTTGCATTCTATTGGCTAACACAAGTCACAAAGCCAGTCTTTCAGATTTAAGGGGTAGGTGAATAAAGTCAACTTCTGGGTGGGAGAAGTGTCAAAATCATATTGCACAAGTCTGAAGTACATGAAGGGATAAACAAGTGGGGACACACTGCAGTAAATCCACCTAAAATAAGTAAAAACCAAACTGTTTTAATGAGTTGTCTGTAAGCATATACTGAGATAGATATTATATATACATAAATTCAATCCCTCTTATTTTAATTCAGCACTCTGGCCTATTACTTTCCCTCCTTTTCTATCCCTTCTATTCCACTTGAAAGATAAGCTGATTTCTTTTCTTTCTTTTTTTTAAAGATTGTACTTATTTATTTGACACAGAGAGAACAAGCAAGCACAAATAGAGGGAGCAGCAGGCAGAGGGAGAAAGAGACTTCCCACTGAGCATGAAGCACCATGTGGGACTCAATTCCAGGACCCTGAGATCACGACCTGAGACAAAGGCAGATACTTAACTGACTGAGTCACCAAGACACCCCTGATTTTTTTTTTCACTGTAAAAGTTAACTTACACTGTAGGTATTCAATAAAGTTCCAACACCATGAGTAAGAGAACTAATAGTTAATAACAAGTGTAAATGAATTCCTCTGCATCTAGAATGAAAAAACTAAAGAACAGAATAAGTGAATCAGACAACTGAAAGGTCTACAACTGGACTTTAATGAATAATTTTGGTAAAATCTGTGTTTTTGAACACATACACAGGTACAAAACACACATAAAAGATAAAAATATTCTTAGAATAGCCATGACTGAGTTTAACTTGATTTATATTTATATTTACATTTATATATTTATATTTTAGGGCTTAAAACCCAAGAAACGAATGTATTTTGCAGTTACACTTAAAAGACATAAATTTATTATCTAACATTGGAAATATTCTCTTGACATTTGAGTTGTTACTCTTATTGGTAGGTTTGCCTTTTAAAAGTTTTCCAAGGAGACATATGGAAAAAAGTCTATCCATATTACCCATCATCATTCCTTAAACATTACTTTAGGAATAACAGTATTAAATTAGCTCAATTTTGAAAAACATTGACAAAATGCTAAAGTGTTATTCTTTGCTTCAGAATCTCTTTTAAAAAGGAAATGAATATTTTGAAAAATTTGTTTTGTCCTGACATTGGTGGAATGAGATACATCTAATACTGTTCACAAATTCAACACACAAGTCTGCTTAAAAGAGAGAAGACTAATAGGTAACAGGAAATGAGAAGTCAACTTAGTTAATCCCTCTCCTAGGTTTTACCAGCACATCTCTGAAAAAAAAAGCACATCCTAATTTCATAGATAATTAACAATGATCATTTTCCTTATACAGTTAAAAAAAAATGCTTACCTTTTAACAGCTCCAGTCTTAACTGTAAAGAAAAAGTTATTTCAAGAACTCAGTTTTAGGTATTCCCAGAATTATTGACATTGTGGGTGAGATAATTATTAGTTGAGAAAGGCCATTCCAGACACTGTAGAACATTTAGGATTCCTGACCCATTCAATAAAAAAGGGAGTTTTTAAGATCACTGTGCACATCCACCCATTTCTGACTGCCCCTTGATAAGAACCACTGAACAAAATGATCAAAATTAATACCTGTTAACTCAATGGCTTCCACAAAAATTAACTGCTTTATTACTTTCAGTAACAATGACTGGAGAGGAATACTTTGTTTAAAAAACAATTGTAATTAAATGTTATTTTGGAAAGAAAAGTTGTTTCTTCAAATTCATGGTAATCTGAAAGGATTAGATACACAAAGGGCAATACTTATTTATCCCCAAATGCACATGTACATTTACAGGAAAATGACTGTTTATGTTTTACTGGCATATCTAATCCCATTTATCTTTAATATAAAAATATGTCGATCTTCTACAACAAAACAAAAAAACACGTAGATCTTGATAAATTCCTTCACCCTGATGTTCCTGGAAACTGTTGTTGTCTTTGCTCCAAAACTTGCTGATTTAATAGTTGTTGCTGTTTCTGTAAAAATTGCACCACTTCTGGACTTCTTAGTAATGACTTAGAAAGAAAATGGAAAAAAATATTTATTAATATTATTCTTATGAGATTAGATTGTCTTCACGCTATAAAATTACTTTGATGTCTTTATACAAGACATAATATGCTTACAAAACAAAATGTGCCTGAACTGAATTCATACTTGCACCTGATACACTGCATTACACTGCAAGCTAAAAATAATAAAATTTGATGTCATACATCAAAATACTAAAACCTAAAGTAATGGATGAAACCTCATCTCATCGGTGACTTTGTACATAAAGGAAATGCTTTATGTTACGTCAGCATATATACTATCTATGAAACATAAGAGCAAACAGCCAAGAATAGCACTGGCCCAGGGTTACAGCAAGAAAATCAAGCATAGGAAAAGGGGCCACATGTGAAAATGGCAGTTAGATGCTAGTTTGGAAATCCATGTAAGGATTCAATTTCTCCCACTAGCTTATTAAGTCTTTCTGTGGAAATTAAAGAGGGGTGTGTGTGTGTGTGTATAGGTATTAATAACTTAGCACATTACAAAAATTTCAGAAAAGACAATATGACTGACCTAAAAAAATAGTTTTATACACCTACCATTTTTAAATAGTCATATAACAAATAGACTATAATTAACGTGCTTTTACTTTAATAAATACTTCTATAAATTGATGAGGAAAATAAACTTAGGTCCCCCCAAATTAAAAAAGAGAAACCAAGCAAGGTGGAAATATTATCATTAAGCACTGATTTTAAAACTTAACATTAGAGCACAGTACGTTTTCTAGTTATTTGTTTAAAACTTATTTACTATACTTAATAAAAAAATTATTTGCAAATATGTACTATTATTCTATTAAGTAAATGCACAATAATCTATTCAGCTATTATGAAACTGTTGAACATTTGGGTTGTTTTAACTACTATTTTACTATTTGTGATAATTACATTTCTGACAACATCTTTGTGCTTAACTTTATCCACATATAGGGTTTATTTCCTGCTGAGACTCCTGATTCCACTACCCAACTGCTTTCTAGAAGTCTGATACATATATAATACCACCAATAGAATGAGACTGCCCCTCTCATGAAACCCCCCAACATCACTGTGATGTCTTTTAAATAACTTTCATTTGTTGTATTGTTTATTATAATTTTTACTGATATTGAATACCTTTTCATATCACTTAATAGTAGCATTTCTGCTTTTATTCCTCTTTATACTTTTGCAATGTACTGAAGCCAACGATTTATATGATATTGCTAAACTAAAAATATCATCCATATTAATCAGTGTCTTATAGGTGTTGCAAATATTTTTCCTATATTAGTTCAAAGTCTGCATTTTTATCACAATTTTTGACTACAGTATTCAATACTTAGAACTTTTATTTCTTTTAAGCTAGAAAAAGATTTTTTTTTAAAAAAGATTTTATTTATTTGACAGAGAGAAATACAGCCAGAGAGGGAACACAAGCAGGGGGAGTGAGAGAGGGAGAAGCAGGCTTCCCGCTGAGCGGGGAGCCT
The DNA here is from genome assembly GCA_004023965.1 of Spilogale gracilis. Lineage (NCBI taxonomy): Eukaryota > Metazoa > Chordata > Mammalia > Carnivora > Mephitidae > Spilogale > Spilogale gracilis. The sequence continues at coordinate 75,559 of PITA01005368.1, forward strand.
GATGTGGGACTTGATTCCAGGTCTCCGGGATCATGACCTGAGCCGAAGGCAGTTGCCCAACCAACTGAGCCACCCAGGCGCCCTGCTAGAAAAAAATTTTTAAGATTAAGTCTCCATTCTAATTTTTTTATTTTAAAAATCTTTGTCAGGAATTTAGTTTGATGTAACTAAATTCTCTTTTTGTCTTCAAATTATTACCCAATTATTTCCATATTTATTGAAAAAGCTCTCCTTTTCTAATTGAATTCCAATGCCTTCTAGCAAATTTATAATAGAAATCCTTATTAAATGTTGGCCTCATTCTACTTCCATACTACAAATTCATTTTTCCACAAACCACAGAATTCAGTACAAAGTCCGCTTTAAAACCCCATTTTGCTCAGATATTCAAGGTTCAGTCAATGAAGATAAAGGAATAAAGGTTTGTTTTGGGAGAGCATTATGAGATTCCAGTTTGTACTGACAAAGGAACAATTCATTCTGATGACCAGTTGAGCAAGTATTAAAATCTCAAAAACCTAAATAATTCTAACAACTTATGATAATAAATTTGTAAGTACCTTACAGATACTTACCAGCCTTTTTTGATTTAACACTTGTTCTAAAAGAGTGGGTCTTGCAGGACGATCCCCAAAGGTTCCTGTTCTTTGTTTAACAATGGAGAGTATGTTATCTGTACTTTCCTGTGATAAATGATAAAAATGCAAATAGGATTAACAGTTAACATAATATAATAATCAGTGATTGTACGCTTTCAATGATGTAATTCAGTTTCTTTTCCTTCTTGCCCAGTCCCTGTGAAACTTTGGGAAAAGCCTTCATTAAGTCACAGATGACATGGTGGCAGTTAATTTTATAAAACACTCCTCATTCCCTCTCTCTCTCAACAATTTCCAGTATCAGATCTCCAGTCTCTTGAAGGTCCCAAAATCAATAGTGGGGTAGAGGTGGGAGGAGCAAAGAGTTACTTGTGAGCTATTTTCAACATTACAGAAAAATGCCAAGTGGAAATTGAACACTCTCTTCAGATAAAACTATCTGAAGGATAACTATCCAGGCCAAAACTGTTTGCCTGCCGTTGGATAGAATACATACTCAAAGACAATTTACATATTGCTAGAGATACTCTGATAGTTTTTTGTCCAGTTAACAATAATTAATGGGGGGAACAAATATTTAAAATATTATTCTTTAAAATATTAAGCAACTGATAGGGTTTTCAAAATTTGGAAGTCACTGAAAAAAATGACAAACTGGCTTTGAAAAGACTGGAAAAAACACTGGTTTAAATAATCTCCTGCCACTGGTATAGACAAAATAGCTAAGTCCTAAAATGAAAACCATACTCTGACATAGTCTTACCCAAACAAACTCCGCAGCCCTAACTACCAAATTTGTATTTCCTGTTCCTTGACAGAATCCTAAAAACTCACAATTTTCCTGGCATAACTACTGTAGTTAACTGAGATATTGACTCATAAAACCACAATACAATACTGATCACACCCAAAAATGCTGACTAAGCAAATATAAAACTAAATGTTTTACATAAAGCCAAGCCATATGTAAATTTACTCTTCTCTCTTGGCTCTTCATTTAGGTGGCTACTGAAGCCGGTTTTTTTTTTTTTCTCTTGACCTCTCTCTACTGGACTTTGAGTTCTCTGTTAGAATACCCACTCTCTCTTTCGTACTGGGAAGTTTATCAACCTGATGTGACAAAAGTGTTCAATACCTAAACATTTTAGGCCACAAAATGTAGAAAAACAAAACCAAAACTATAAAAAGGTCATTCTGATACCCACAGAAAACAAAAATAATTCCTTCTTCTCCTCCCAAAGGATTAACTATGTGTGGTATTGTTTCATTTTTATGTGTACAAGAAATGGAATCACAAAACTGACTTGATGGCAGAGTACCCTATATTCTCACAACTCCAAACAAAGTACGATGCAGATTCACAATGTTAATGTTACAAAATCACAAAAACGTGTAGTAGAAATAACCTTGAGTCAGCTAGTCCGAACTTCTACAATGTTAGGATTCTCTTTTCAAAAATTTCAACACCTTTTGTCTTAAGGAGTTTACAGACTTTTGAGGCACCCTGTTTAGTTTTAAATAACTCCAACATTTAGGTAAGCTTTTATTTCGACTGCACTAAAATACCTGTCTCTTGTGATTTTCACCGAAAAGCCCTAGTTACATAGAACTATGCAAAATGAACCTACTGCTTCTTCCAAATGACAGCCTTTTATTTTTTTAAAGATTTTATTTATTTGACACACAGAGAGAGAGATCACAAGCAGGCAGAGAGGCAGGCAGAGAAAGAGAGAGAAGAGGAAGCAGGCTCCCTGCTGAGCAGAGAGCCCGATGCAGGCCTCCATCCCAGGACCCCAGATCATGACGGGAGCCAAAGGCAGAGGCTTTAACCCACTGAGCCACCCAGGCGCCCAATGACAGCCTTTTAAGGATATTTAAGGATAGTGATCACTCCCATAAATCTATTCTTTTATTCCTAGTTCCTTTATGTGCCTCTTCTATAGCATAGCTTTTAGATGTATGTATTAAATGTCTTATACATTTGTTCCTTAACTTGATTTATGTAAATGTTTTAAATACCTTAATTTCTAATTTTGCTTTTCACACTACAGAGGACCCCTATCACCACTATCAGTCCTGAAGAATTTCTAAATCTATAGGCCTCAGCTTTAATCCACCCCATTAGAGTAGAGTCCCTAATTAGAAACTTTGTTTGAACCCTCCAAACCCAAATCCCATAGTCTGGCATTCAATACCATACAAAAACTGGCTTTAAATTCTCTTTCCAAATTTATTTTCCCTGAGTTTTCCACATAAATATTCTGCTTTAGTTAGAATGGTCCCCCTGCTTCTTCCCAAAAGTGTCTTCTGTATTCCCACTTCCCTTTCTTTGCTAAGATGTATTTATTTCTTTTTTTTTAATCTACCAAAATTTGAGGGAAGCAATATAGGGTCAGGATAGAGTGAAGGCTCTAGAATCAGATTGCTGGGGTTTGAATACTTGTTGGCTGTATGACATAGGCCAAGTTACCTAACCTCTCTTTGCCTTAGTTTCCACTCATGTAAAATATAGCATCTATGTAGCATTGCTGAAGGGTGTGCGACTCCGTTCACAGCTTAGCACAGTGCCTGGCACACAAGAAATTTAGCTGATTAAGCTTAAACTATTAGGCACACGTTCTGATGTATACAAATTAAGCTTAAACTATTAGGCACACTCTCTGATGTATACTGAGTTATATTTTCTCTGCAAAGCCTTTCCAGAGTGTCTCAGCCTATAAGGACCTAGCCTCCTCTCCACAATTAAAGTAATACTATATGGTTGGCCCTTATTATATTCTGATGGTTAACTGTTGGTTATTTTCTTTGCACTCAGTTGGACAAAGATAAAGACTTAAAGCTCTTGAAATCTCCTCAGAACTGGTAAAGTGTCCCATAACATAAGACAAATGGTATAGCAGGGTATTAATTTTGCTTATAGCAGTTCTCTTCCCTAAAAAAGTCATGCACATTATTTTAGAATAGGAAAATTATTAAGGTTATTTTTGTGGGAGGTGGTGGGGGAGACTTAATTCAGTATCTATATGCCTTTTATACATTCTCCTCAAACAGTAGATGTAAAAGCTGGACAGTTAAAAGAAGAAGGTAGCTATAGTTAAAATACTTCTTTCTTGAAAAGAAGTATATTATCTTCTCTCTTATATTCTGAAGTGAATTTGGAATGTATAGAGGGCAAAGATGACCCTTACCAACTTTCATTCTGTAATAAGTGAGATGTTTATTTCCATAATTACTTATAATCCAAGATTTGGTAAAATATATTTTATAAGGATGTGGATACAGGTTTTAAACCTAAGATCCACAGGGGTCCTGAACTCTAAAAAGTGTATGCAAAATTAAATACCTACCTATGTATATTTTTCTGCTAAAAGAGTTCATTAGGTTTCATCGGATTCTCAAATAAATCCTTTTACCTTCAACAGATTAAGATTCAATAGGATAAAAGGGAAAGAGAAGTCACTCAGACCCTATCAGTACAAATTAAGTGTGACATGCTGATGGCTATGGATTTTAAAAATATTCAGAACATCACATCTGTAAGCAATTCCAAAGTCTAAAATTTTTGCAATGATGCAGCTGTTCAGATCCAGCAAAAACTAAGAAATTTTTAAGAGTTTTAGAATATATCCTAGGGTGGCTTTCAATTTAAAAAATTTTCTGGATCACTTTTAACAAAACTCAATTTTTCAGTGAAAATGTACTGAGGGATTATAGCTTTTATTAAAAGGAGTAAAGCACACAGGATGAAATACCTGCTTATCTATAACAACTTCAAAGTATACCACTAATAATGACAATAATAGTTGCTAACTAAGGTTTATTGATTTTTACTATCTGCTACACACTGTGGGAACACTCAATGTGGAATATCTCACATATTCACTGCAACATTATGAACCAGGTACCATTTTAATGCCCATTTTACAGATGAAGAAGCTGGACTTAAAAAAGTTTAAAAACCTGTTCAAGGCCACATACAGCAAATGATGTAATGGAGATTTGTGGCCAGAAGTCCAACACCAAAACACTGGCTTTAACTAAAACACAGTTCAAATCAAACACTCCAATAATCTTCCTGAGAACTACACCCCATTATTATTCCATTTTCTTTTCTAGGAGCACTATAAAACAGGCTAGTGAGAATAGTGTACTAAGAACAGGGATACTGAGAATAAGGTATTAAGTACAGGGTACTAAGCATGGGAGTACTGAGAACAAGTCTATTAAGTATAAAGGCTACTGAGAATAGACTTACTGAGAACAGAGTAAAAAAAAGATGAACAGAGAATAGGACGCTAAGAACAGAGTACTAAGCATAGGGGTACTAAGAACAGCTTACTAAGAATAGGCATACTGATAACAGTATGCTGTGAATAGGGTAATGAAATCAGGAACAGATTACCTTTTCCAAAATACAATTTCATGTAGGTTCCTAAGTCTCCTGGTCTGCTCCTTTAGCGATGAGTCAGATCAATCACCTACTATTTGTCCTTCCAGCCCATATACCAGATCTTTGAGATGACAGATCTGATGTATCACATTATTTCCATTGACATTTATTCATTTATCACAAAGATGCAACAGAACCGTTAAGGCTTTGCACATGTGTGTATAAACTTTAATTTAGGACAAGCACTCACTAACTCTCAACCACAAGTCCAGCCCCAGCAACCTGGCCCATCTGGGAGCTGGCGGGTAGTGCTGGAAATGAGGTTCACGATAAGAGTGGAGTCTCTTCTAACCACATCCCACTCCCCAAGACCCCAGCTAAGGTCTGATACCTCCAGTCTGACGTTTCCCGCGCTGCCAGATTGGGCGGACCCACTGCAGTTAAGGGCCTGGTCACTTTTCTTCTTTTTGTATTTGTCCTTATACATCTTGTTGCGGTGTTTCTTGCACATCCAAGGCTTCCGCTGCTTGGCGACCTGGCTGGTGGTCTCACTGCAGCCCTCGAAGGTGCAGGTCTTGCTCATGCTGCCGCCACCGCCGCCGCTGCCCCGTCTCCGGGCTCCCCCACTGCCACCCTCGCCCCCAGAGTGGGTCTCCTCGTCCTCCAGATCCTCCAAACTTGCGGTGCTCTCGCCTCCCCCTGGGGCGTCGGAAGTGTCCAGTAGGTCGGCTTCATCCTCCCCTGCCTCCTCCTCGCCGGTCCCCGCCACTTCGCACAGGTACCTAATGGGCTGGCCTGCACCGGCGCGGTCCCCCAGGGCCGGAGCCTGCCTCAGGACGCCCTCGGCCGCGGAGTCGTCCTGCCCTCCGCAGGGGTGCATCACCAGCAGGGTAAACTGTGAGGCCGGGGCCGGGACGTGGGCTGGAGCCGGGGCCTGGCCCACAGCAGGGGCGGGGGCCCCGGGGCGGAGCGCGCTGCCGGCAGCGCTCGGCCCCGCACCCTCGGCAACACCCTGCACCTCCGTGCTGCTGACACCTTACGGGGGTCCACGACCCCAGCCCTCCAGCACCTGCAGGGTCCAACGGCACTTCGCAAACCAAAGACCCGGGACACGCGAGAGTGAAAAACCTCCGGCCCCGCGAAGACACCCCGCCTGCGCCTGCGCGTGAGCTTTTCCACGCCGGGTGCCTTTCAGGGAACTTGGCGTCCCTAAGGGGCGGGGCTGAGCCGCCAGCGAAGGAACTGACTGCGCAAGTGCGGCTCTGGTGGTGGCGGGAGGCGCCGCGCTTGGCTGGCGCGGCCGCTAAAGGTTGTATGTGAAGTTGAAGCGTCCAGTGCGCTCGGTAAGACGGCGCTTTTTTTCTGAAACCCGTTTGAAAAGTTTCAAAAGACTTGAGAACTGGAACTGAACAGTGTAAATTAAAATTGTTCCTGAGCAATTTTGATTTGTGGCGTTCGGACGCTAATTATCATAATATTTTGTCCCCAACTGGCTGAAGTGGGAGATGTGAAGCTGGGATGTGGTAATGGGACCGCTAGTCAGGGACAGCAGAGGCGGCCTATTTGAAAGTGATATCGTTCTATTTGTGTTGGGAGCTAGCGATTTGTTCTTGATAAATGTGTCTTTCTCTCCTGGAAACTTATTTATTTGATTTTTAATATTTGTCCTTTGCTAAGATCACTCAGGTAAGTCTTTAATAACGTTTTCATTAAGTATAGTGAAAATGTGCGAAAAGCAACAATGAATGACAAACAGAAAAAAATAGATCTATCATTTTTACCAGTTGTTGCACAATTGCTGGTTGCTAAATCTTAAATTAACCAAGTCTCATGGGGGAACCGATCCTGCCAGGTCTTGAACGAAACCGTCAAGTAGTTGTGCTCTTTCGGTATATTCCTCCCTCCTTGCCTAGTTGGGTTTTGCATTCCACCTGGTGCTAAGGAAAGCAATGCTATTCAACAAATGATAAATCCACTCATATTAAGGTGTTTGGGTGTTGTTGTGTGAGTAGATCACCAGCTACATTTCAAAGAAAGGCACAGTGGATGGGAGAATGGAATTCGACAGACTTGGGTGGCGCTGTCCTGTTGTGACCAGGCCTACTTAGTGACAGCCTGTGTGAGCTTTGACTTTCTACTCATCACTTTCTAATTGTTTTGCAGTGTTTTACTGTGCTTACAATGTTTTACTATTAGCAACGCTTATAAGAATATTTATGTCTATTGTATCTGTATTTGGAAATACTGGGGGGTGATGTGGCACTGCACATCTCTTCTCAACTCTGCATTCATTGATGTCGCAATGGTTGCTTGAGGCTAGCCTTGGTGAGAATATTTACACTATGGAAATTGTTAAACGGAACAAAGCAGAGCTTGATTTACTAATTGCCAATTGTCCTCAGACTTCAAGTGATAGTAAAAATGTTAATGAAGATTCAACTTAAAATGCTTCATCTGTGGCTGTCACGTTGTCAGTAGCTTCACAAATTTGAGGAAATATTCTTTCAGTATTTGAAAACTACCATGATTTCAGCAAAGTAGTTGCTTACATCATTGAAGAACAGGTGAAGTCCTGGCATACATCTTCATTGTTTCACTTTTGTCTTATTCATAAATATAAACAAGAATATAAGTCAACATGTCAGAACTACACCTTGTCAGTAATGTGAGCAGCTTCTTTGCTGATTTGAATAAAAATCCAGCATTTATTTAGTTTGAATTCATGACACTGCTGTTGGTGAAGTAATTATGAAAACTGACTGGATTTTGCAAGTAGCAAATCACACTGAAGTGTGGGAGTATGGAATTTATAATAAAGCGACTTGTGATTTTTATCATTATTTGTAAATCAGGTGTTAAACATTTTTTCTATAAGTTAACTCTTTTTAAAAAAATTTACCAGCATATCAAAATATTTAAATAGCAGTGCTATTTAAATCCTAGTACAAATTGCTGTTATGGTATTCAATAAATGACTGCAAGGTTTTGTGGTTTTTTTTTTAACTTTATTGAGAGATAATTTACATATCATGAAACCTACCCATGGTAAGCATACAACATGATAATATAGGCCAGCAGGAACCAACTGACTCCTGTAGTACTGCTCTAATATTCCATTTTTCAATGTTAATGTCATTTAACTCTGACTTAGGCTTCTTCCTTTGCTTAAGAAAATGATGCATGTTTATGGCTATTAAGGAGGGCACTTGTGATGAGCACAGGGTATTATATGTAAGTGATGAATCACTAAATTTTACACTTGAAACCAGTATTACCCTATAAGTCAACTAGAATTTAAATAATAACTTGATATTAAAAAATAAAATGATATATGGTTAATTTTTGTGTAATTTGTAATTCAAATAAAATCATTTTACAACCAGAACCAGTGTTCCATATCTATTTTCCTCTATTTCAAACTCTGCGGACTAGTTTGCCTTCTTTAGCTTATTTTTTTCTTCCTTTCTTGCTTTTAGACAACAGTTTTATGCTTCCCTGAGAAGCAATATGTGCTGTGTGTTGGGAGCTTATGAAAAGAATCATTCTAATTTCCTTTTTTCAGTCACCCTAGATGTTCTTTCAAACTATGAAACTTGGTTGTTCAGAGTACCATTTTTCACCAGAAGAGAACTTTACCATTGTGATTAAAGCATAGTAGAGTGGTCTTAAAAGCAATTATAACCCTCATTTTATCTAAGAAGATTTGTATGGCAATAAATCTTTAGGTCTTGGATTTTATATTTCAGAGAAAAATAAAGTACTTAACTGTACTATGTATCATGTTTGTGATATTGATTGAATGAACATTATAATCATTATAAAATGATAATTTTCAACTCTACCATTTCTTCTGTATTTATGCAGTTGGCAGTTTACTATAAGGAGGAGCCTTCCCTTTTACTTTATATATTTATTTGTTTATACACTATCAGTAAGGACTCATGGATTAATGTTTTCTTAAGAGATTGTAATTTCTTATTTACTTTATTGATTTTGCTGCTCAAATTGTCCTGATTTGGCTGGACTTTCTAGATTTGGCTGGTAGTAGTTCTTCAAGTTGCATCCTATATATATCTTTTTGAGCACTCCCTTGCTTTCTGGCATAAGAAGGTATTCCAGGCCTGTCCTGTACCTTCCCAGCTCCAGTCCATTTCTCCTTTCTCCCAGGATCTCTAGTTCCTTTTCATGGGGAAATGATATTCAGACACCAAGATCTGTGTGCTAGATGCACTTGTTGTTTCTAGGCACTTTCAGCAGAAAAAGGTGAAGGGGAAAAAATCCAAGTATGTGCATATCTATATATGTATATATCTATATGTAATCGTGAATTCTTGCTGATTGCTGATAACTCCAGTTTAGATCCTACTTCCAGTAGTCTTTCTTGCCTTCCCCCATTCCACATTAGTATCTTCTTTCTTCCCAGTGAGAACTTTGTTGATGACATGAGTCATCATGAGATGAGAAATTTGTTTATGATAATCTATATTACATGTTATATTTTATATAATTTTTTTACTTAATGAATTTTTAGAAAAAATTATTTATTCTTTACTTCCAGAAAAGTAAAAAGCATATTAAGAGAATAAAAATAAACACAGAGTTCATTTTTGAGCTCATATTTGTATTTCTTATATCTATCTGTCCATAGATAATGCACGACTGTAGCAAAAAACAGACTATGCTTAGACTTCCAGATATGTTGTTTGCATTATGTTTAGGAAAGCTAGGAGATAACCTCCTTTGAAAGAGGATTTCAAAGATTTGCTGGGTATATAATACTTTGATAATAATGTTATCAGTGTAAGAGTAGAGGATTTCCAGGGAAGGAAAATGCCTGATGTTTTGACTTTAGAGGTTAAACGCCTATGTATTTGATCTTTCATACTCCAATCATCCTTGAATCTAACCTAACATAAATGTCACAAAAGTATTACCTAAATTTTAATAAAATATAGAACAGCAGTAAAATATCTACAAGATGACCTCTGCTGGTTCCTTTACAACAAGGAGAGTTCCTTTATCTCCACATGATATATATTCATAACACTTGTGATGTTATTAGATACACTACCAAGCTGAGTCCTCATTTGAACATAAGCAGGGAAACATTTCTTTTTAAGATTTTATTTAGTTATTTGACAGAGAGATAGAGAGCACAAATAGGCAGAGTGGCAGGCAGAGAGAGAGGGAGAAGTAGGGTCTCCCCTGAGCAGGGAGCCCAATGCAGGGTCAATCCCAGGACCCTGGGATCATGACCTGAGCCGAAGGCAGCCACTTAACTGACTGAGCCATCTAAGCACCCCAAGCAGGGAAGGAGTTTTAAAACTATTTCTAAGTAAGTCAGTTAAGTTTGGCCTCATGCAAATAGTGTGACTGGAAGAACAATGAGAGGTGGGACTTGATCTATATGAACATAGAGCTGGCATCTGGACCCATCTACTATGACAGTAAAAGTCTGGGTTCCATTGAGAAACAGGTTATCTTTTTGTCCTTCTTGAGCTATGTGTGGCAATAAGGAGGGCATAAAAAACTCCAGGAGGCTTCATGATTTAGTTTAAATTACACAACTAAGTTGTTTTTCTAATTAGGATTTTTTTTTAAAGATTTTTATTTATTTGACAGAGAGAAACACAGCTAGAGAGGGAACACAAGCAGGGGGAGTGAGAGAAGGAGAAGCAGGCTTCCTGCCAAGCAGGAAGCTCGATATGGGGCTCCATCCTGGGTCTCCAGGACCATGACCTGAGCTGAAGGCAGTTGCTTAACCAACTGAGCCACCAAGGCGCCCCTAATTAGGTTTTTTTTTTTAAGATTAACTGAAATAAGGCATTACACCCCATCAATTTATAGCAACATTCCTCTCTAAGATGAGAGATCTTAGAGGTGTGAGTAGGTTACTTTATCAAAAGTCCATTCCAGTAGATAATTTTTAGACATAGAGCATTCTAATGACAGATTAAAGAGACTAACTCTGGTAGCACAATGTATGAAGTAATGTTTATTCTGAGACACCTTAGTCTGGTAGCCTTAGCTCTATTTTGGCATAAGTCTTAGCATGACAGCTTCATGAAGGGAATCTGAGATGATTTGAAAGGACACATGATATATAATAGGGAACCAAGGAAAGAGTCACAATCATATGGTACATAAAACATGCATTTCACCTGTTGATATAATTACGTTGGTAGTACTGCTAGGTTTATGCCTAAAAGCACAGCATTCTGGTAAATTCTGTCTTGCACAGTTCCCATCAGGAAAGGGGAAAAATGGGGCGTCTCGGTGGCTCAGTCGTTAAGCTTTTGCCTTTGGTTCAGATCATGATCCCAGAGTCTTAGGATCAGCCCCACATCCAGCTCCCTCCTGGGCAGGAACCCTGCTTCTCCCTCTCTCATTGCCCCTGCTTGTGTTCCCTCTTCAGCTTTGTTTCTCTCTATCAAAATAAATATATAAAATCTTTTTTAAAAAGGGGGGAATACATGTTATGTTTATAATTGTATATGCCATATATTAGGAGAGAACTTCTGTTTGACTATTGATGGAAACCAAATCTGTGCTTATGATTTTACATATTTGATAACTAGAATAATTTTCCACAAGTTGGTTTCTGGCTCCATACCTTTAAAACCCTTTTTCTCCTCCAGTGTCTCACGTTAAGGACCACAGGACACATTTGTCACATTCAAATTATGATTCAACCTCTGATCATACACTTTCTTGTCGTGATGCCTGAAGAGTCAATACTGTATAGGCAGGAGGAATGTTCCTGAAAACCTCTGCTACATGGGAGAATGGTAGAGAATGTGAGTTAGCAATCCCTTGACTGTGAACCACATAAATATATCCCACTAAACCCAAACTAATTGTATCACATATCATTCTCCTCCAATCAGATCCCCACATGTGTAGATCCTCTTCAGCACCACCCAGCACAAGAAGAAATGTGACAGGAGGGAGGTCCAAGTAGAAGGAGACAGGGATCTCCATTAAGATTAAGTGGCTTACTTTCTTTTTGCAAATTTTGCAAAACCATATGCCCATGTCAATACATTGCTGCCACCCTTGCAACCTTGGACAGGAAGAAAGAGAAAGAGCTTAACCATCATCATTTATATGTAAATATGATGCGGGGGGGGGGGGGAGAGGGGCAACCCCAGCAACAGTCAAGGGTTCCAGAAGGTGGGGATGGCATCAGCGATACAAAATGAGAGAGCCCCGAAGATTCTTTTCCGATCACCTGCCAGGCATCTCTGCCTTGCTGGCTCTCAGTGTCTTTATTTATAGGCAACAAATTAAAGATTCTCATGAAGGAAAATTTTTTTACAGAGAATGATTTTTGATTACACGGTGTCTTTGTTAGAGAAACATAGTGCTTTGATCAGTGAAACATGTTTTTGCAGGTGCACCTATCTATAATTCAGAGTTAACTCCTTAAACCAAACCAAGGACATGTTATTCAGTAAGGTTTTTTACAGTTTCTTACATTTTTGCCTTGACGATAGAAGGTAGACTAATGATATGGTGTTTTTTTAAGCAGGTCTTACAAACAAGAAGGCAACTGAAAGGCTTAGATGAGTTGTGTACAGAGTTTTAGCTACATTATTAATATAATGACCAAACGTTAGTCTGTCTGGCATCAAGGAAAAAGATAAATTATTTTGCGAAGGTAAAAGCACTTGGTCAAGTCTGTTTTCCATGACTGGGCACAGAACTCTTTATTTATGGATCCTTTGTGTGCATGGCAATGTCCTTGTTAGTACAGTTTTATTTCTTATATTAAGCCCTTTATTTAACCATTTAAGAGCCTTGACAATCTCCTCCACAGAACTGCAGGATATCTAAGATTAAGCTATTGTTAATGATGGTAAGTAGAAACAAAAGCATTTTGCTATCTACCAGACATGGTTTTTAAATGTCAAGCATTCTGTACAAAGAATGGCAAGCAAGCAGGGTGGAGAAACCGCTGCCCCACGCAAACTCCTCACACTTTATGGGAGGGTCAGTGTTCCGTGCCGTGCAGAGGGAAATCACCTAATTGACCATGCAGGTGGCTCTTGGCACAAATACACCTCTCTTCATAAGTACATTGTCCAGATAAGTACTTTGCCTCTCAGAGAAGAAATCTTCTATTTGAGTTTAAGGGTCCACTTAGGAGGATTGGGTTTAGAATTACCTTAGGGAAAGGATTACCTATTTAAGCATTTGAAAATGTGATTGTGCTGGCTTCTAATCATTGGAGCTCATCTTTTCATTTTCTTTCTCTTTCATTATGAAATCCCTTCAGAATTTCTTTTTAATAAGCTCCAAAAGAAATTTATTCCTAAATTAGCAGGGGACAGTGAGGACTACCCTGTATCATAGATTTACTATAAGTATTATATGACATAAGATTCTGGGACTTAATAAGTACTCAATTAAGGATAACATCTGGATAAGTAATTTTGTTGTTTTTGTTTTAAGATTTTATTTATGTATTTGACAGAGAGAAACACAGCTAGAGAAGAAAGACAAGCAGGGGGAGTGAGAGAGGGAGAAGCAGGCTTCCCACCAAGCAGGGACTCCAGGATCATGATCTGAGCTAAAGGCAGATGCTTAATGACTGAACCACCCAGGTGCCGCAAGGATAAGTAGTTTTTTAAATGAGCTGAAATGGTAGGGTTTGGAAAGTACTTACTTGTTCTCTTGCTACTGTCTTTAAACCGTATGTATCTGCTCTTCCTCACCCCTGGACAATGTTTCCTGGACAGTGTTTTGGGAATATCCCATTGTTTTTCTGTTCAATAATAAACAGTCTTTTTCAGATTTTAACAACCACAGGAAAGTATAATATCAAAACTTTATTTTTTTTCTCCATTTACTTTAAAGTTTCTCTCCTCCTCCATAATTCAAGGTTGACTGAGTTTGAAACTGATTAGGCGGTGGTGGGCTTGGTTTCCTTTTTTTCCCACCCTCCACTTTCTCTCCTATTTACAATTGCTATTTCTGACCCCTCCAAATCAGGCATAGGGATGCGAGAACCTCTTGAAGAACAAAAGCTAATGTGGCAGGTGTTATTGTAATCCACAGTTAGAGCCTTTCATGTAGCAGATGTGCTAATGCTGGCTTTATTTCTGATGGGTATTTCAATGAATTCTATTCTCCTGATTTTGTGATACCATTTCTGTAGTGTCTTTCTGCTGGGATCTGTATGCCTCATCCTTTCAGGATAACTCAAGGTCAGCTACCTTGCCCCATAAGGGATGGAAGAGTGGCTGGTTTCTTTTGCTCCTAGTTTTTCACTGTGTTATGAAGGCATCTTCAGCCATTTTTAAGAAAGAATTGGTTAACAATTCCTGTCACCTCCTGAACTCTAAGGTATATGTGCAATTTCTCTGAGATGTTCTTTTTAAGCTCAGCACATTCATCTTGAAAGATGCAATGAGGAAAAGATGTAGTTCACCTGCAACTACCTTCAAAAAGGTCTTCTTCAGTCTTTTTCATTCTTGTCACACTCTTAAGTTCTCCTACATGTAAAGGGGTAATGACAGTGGGGAATGGGTTTCAGGTTACAGAACCAGTTTGGAACCACATTGATGTCCTGGCACCTATGTATGGGCACTTACCATCTGTTATTCTCATCTTTGGAGGCTCACTGAGAACTGTAAGACAACAGGAAGGAAAGTAGTTGTAATTTTGGAAGTCATAACTTGTGCCACTTAGATTGTCCATATATTTTTCCCATGGTCTACTGTTATTTTGTCATTCATCCCTTCCATTTTTCATTCAGAAGGGCTCTGATACTAAGTCATCCCTTCATCAACCCAGTTTGTGTTCCATTCGCCACCAGCAATTCCATTGCCTTCGGTTTATGTTACTATCATCATTATCATCAAATCTGTGCAGACAGCTTTTCATGAATTGCACCAAAGGAGGAAGGTAGTAGTTTGAGATAATACTGAATTTGAAAGTAACAAAAAGATAATAAAAATATTTTAGGCCCCTCATTGCCATCAGAGCCCCTACCTACTGAGCCTAGAAGCCATACCTTAAGAGGACTCATTTCTTCGTTATGTATTAGAGGGCTTTAGGAAAAGAAACTTCATCTCTGAGGAGAAAGATACTACCTTTTAGGAAGACACAAAAGCAGTAGGCAATGAATACAATAATTCCAAGTGGAAAGCTGAGAATATGAAGCTAGATTGGAGAACCAGCTAGAACAAATTAAACTGGGAATAGGGACTTCTGGCTAAAAATAACAGACTCCTTATGGAAGTAGTGTGACTAAGGAAAAGTTTGAAATGCAATATTCTGAAGCCTCCCAGGAGGTCTGAGTATTAGAGAATCTTGTATAGATGAAGGTGATCAAAGGGCAATTACAGAAATATGATAGGGAGCTGAGAACAAACAAATGGTGACTTGGAAAGTACGCAAAACATGTAATTGTTATTGTGGAAGACAGGGAAGGGTGGAATCAACCCACTGAGAGAAATGTCTCTTTGGAGAGTGAATTGAAGAGGAGAGTTTTCTGGAATTCGTCAAACACATAAAAGGAATTGGTCTTGCAATACCCAGGCCAAAACACTGAGTCCATACCACCCACAGACCTGGTTTTAGTCTAAATACAAATCGAACATTCCTGAGAGGTAAGGGAAACCCGCTTATCCTGTAGATCTGAGCATCTGCATTCAAAATTTTAGGGGACTTTCTGTGAAAAGTAGAGCACTGAAAACAAATCTTGCCTTCTTTTGAAACTTTGTATGGGGTCAGTCTTCAAGCTAAGCAAATGTCACAGCCTCTTCATGAGGGAAGAAGGACAGGTGGCAGACAAACAGGTAGGCAGCACTAGTATGTTTTTGGATGATGAATGGCTGGTAAGTGTCTAACTTAGGAAATTTTTATGTATATTTGTCTAATTTTAATTCCAGAATAATTAATATACAGTATTGTATTACTATCAGCAGTACAGTATACTGATTCAACAATTCTGTATATTACTCAGTGTTCATAATAAGTACTCTTAATCCCTTTCACTTGTTTCACCCATCTTCCCCCACCCCCACCTTCCCTCCAATTTCTGTTAGGTTGTTTTTATGTTTAAGGGTCTGGTATTTTTGGTTTGTTTCTTTTTTATTTTATTCATTTTCTGTTTATTAAATTCCACATATGAGTGAAATCATATGATATTTGTCTTTGTCTTATTTTGCGTAGCATTGGACCCTTTAGATCATCCATGTTGTTGCAAATGGTGAGATTCCATTCTTTTTATGCTTAAATTATATTCCATTGTATATATATGCTACCTCCTCTTTATCTATTCGTCTATTGATGGACACCTGGGTTGCGTCCATAATTTGGCTATTGTAAACAGTGCTGCAATAAACATAAGATGCATATATCTTTTCAAATTAGTGTTTTCATATTTTTTTGGTAACTACCCAGTAGAGGAATTACTGGATCATATGATAGTTCAATTTTCTAATTTTTTTGAGGAAACTCCGTACTGTTTTCCACAGTGGCTATCCCAACTTGCATTCCCATCAAAAGTACAAGAGGTTTCTTTTTTTCTCCACATCCCAGGTAACACTTATTCTTTCTTGTATTTATTATCTTAGCTATTCTGACTGATATGAGATGATATCTCACTGTGGTTTTTATTTGCATTTCCCTGATGCTAGTGATGTTGAGTATCTTTTCATGTGTCTGTTGGCCATTGGTGTGTCTCCTCTGAAGAAATGTCTGTTCATGTCTTCTGCCCATTCTTTAATTGGATTATTTGTTTTTTTGGTGTCCAGTTGTATAAGTTCTTTATATATTTTGGATACTAATCTTTTTCAGATATATAATTTGCAAATAGCTTCTCCAGTTCAGCAGGTTGTCTTTTAGTTTTGTTGACTGTTTCCTTTGCTGTGAAGAAGCTTTTCTTTTTGATGTAGTCTCAGTAGTTTCTTTTGCTTTTGTTTCCCTTGCCTCAGGAAACATATCTAGAAAAATGTTGTTATGGCCAATGTCAGAGAAATTACTACCTGTGTTCTCTTCTAGGATTTTTACGGTTTCAGATCTTATATTAGGTTTTTAGTCCATTTTGAGTTTATTTTTGTGTATGGTTTAAGGTGATCCAGTTTCCTTCTTTTTTTTTTTTAAGATTTTATTTATTTATTTGACAGAGAGAAACACAGCCAAAGGGAACACAAGCAGGGGGAGTGAAAGAGGGAGAAGCAGGCTTCCCACTGAGCAGGGAGCCCGATGTGGGGCTCGATCCCAGGTCTCCAGGATCATGACCTGAGCTGAAGGCAGTTGCTTAACCTACTGAGCCACCCAGCCCCCCCCCAGTTTCATTCTTTTGCATGTAGCCATCCAGTTTTCCCAACACCATTTGTTGAGGAGACTCTTTTTCTCATTGTATATTCTTGCCTCCTTTGTTGCAGATTAATTGACCATATAATTGTGGGTTTATTTCTGGGCTTCCTGTTCTCTTGATCCATATGTCTATTTTGTGCCAGTATCATACTGTTTTGATTACAGCTTTGTAGTATATTTTGAAATTACTACACCTTTATAGTGTATCTTGGAATTGAGATATATCAGTTTAGTTCTTTTTCAAAGTTTCGTTGGCTATTCAGGGTCTTTTTGGTTCCATACAGACTTTAGGATTTTTTTTCTTGTTCTGTGAAAAATTCTATTAGTATTTTGATAGAGATTGCATTAAATCTATAGATTGCTTTGAGTAGTATGGACATTTTATCAATATTCTTACAGTCCATAAGCATGGGATATCTTTCCATTTGTGTCATCTTTAATTTCTTTCATCATGGTTTATAGTTTTCAGAGTCAGGTCTTTCACCTCTTTGGTTAAGTTGATTCCTAGGTGCTTTGTTTTTTTGGTGAAATTGTAAATGGGAATATTTTCTTAATTTCTCTTCTTCCTACTGCAGTATTAGTATATAGAAATAGAATGGATTTAAGTATATTGATTTTATGTTTTATTTTATATTCTGTGAGCTTACTGAACTCATTTATCATTTCTGATAGTTTCTTGGTGTTATCTTTAGGATTTTTGATGTATAGTATCTTTCATCTGATTTCTTCCTTACCAGTTTGGATGCCTTTTATTTCTTTTTTTTTTTTTAATCTGATTCCTGTAACCAGGACTTTTAATACTATGCTGAAGAAAAGTGGTGAGAGTGAACATTCTAGTATTGTTCCTGATCTAAGAGAAAAAACTCTGCTTTTTGTTTTGCTTTGTTTTGTTTTGTTTTTTCACCACTGAGTACAATGTGAGCTGTAGGTTTTTCATATATGGCCTTAATTATGTTGAGGTATGTTTTTTCTAAACCTACGTTGTTGAGAGTTTTTATCAATGAATGGATGTTGTACTTTGTCAAATGCTTTTTCTGCATGTATTGAAATGATCATATGGTTTTTATCCTTTCTTTTATTGATATGATGTATCACATCAATTGATTTGCAAATATTGAACCACTTTTGCATCCCAGGAATAAATCCTACTTGATTGCGGTAAATGATTTTTTTTACTGTATTGTTCATTTGTTTTGCTAATACTTTATTGGAGACTTTTTTTTTATAGATTTTATTTATTTATTTGACAGAGAGAAACACAGCTAGAGAGGCAACACAAGCAGAGGGACTGAAAGAGGGAGAAGCAGGCTTCCCACCGAGCAGGAAGCCCGATGTGAGACTCGATCCCAGGTCTCCAGGATCATGACCTGAGCTGAAAGCAGTCGCTTAACCAACTGAGCCACCCAGGCTCCCCTTTTGGGGATTTTTGTATCTGTGTTCATCAGAGATAATGGCCTATAGTTCTCTTTTTTGTAGTGTCTTATCTGATGTTGATATCAGGGTAATGCTACCATCATAGAATGAATTTGGAAGCTTTCTTTTCCTCTTCCATTTTGGAATAGATGGAGAATAGGCATTAACTCTTCTTTAAATATCTGATACAATTCACCTGTGAAACCATCTGGTTCAGGACTTTTTTTGTTGCGAGTTTTTTTATTGCTGATTCAATTTCTTTCTGGTAATTGTGTCTTTTCAAATCTTCTATTTCTTCCTGCTTCAGTTTTAGTACATTATATGTTTCTAGGAACATATCCATTTCTTCTAGGTTGTCCAATGTGTTGGCATATAATTTTTCATATTTTCTTATAATCCTTTGTATTTCTATGGTTTTTGTTATTTCGTCTTTCATTTTTATTTTGTTTATTTGAGTTTTTTCTCGCATTTTTCTTTTTTTTTTCTGATGAGACTGGCTTCCCACCGAGCAGGTACTGCTATATATTTCCCTCTTGGGATGACTTTTGCTGCATTCCAAAGATTTGGAACTGTTGTGTTCCATTTTCATTTGTCTCAATTTGTGTTTTGATTTCCTCTTTAATTTCTGGGTTGACCCATTCATTGATTAATAGCATGTTATTAACCTCCCAGATACTGGAAGAGGGATCCAACCAAGGCCCTTGGTCTATTGGACTTTAAATTGCAAGCACAGGGCACAAGCTCCTCCCCTGACATGGTAAGGAACTAAAATCCAATGTAAGTGTGACTCAGCAGAATCCTGGCTCCAGCTCAGCTGGGGACACCCCAAAATCTTTCCAAGGTGATATCAGAAGCAAGGATTCAATCCTTGTGATTGGCTAGAGTTTATTCCTTATGCACTTGGCTATAACAGGTTTCTGTGGAGCTCTACCTGCAAGGCATCCACCTTGCACAAGTTATTCCCTACTTCTTAAGTATAATTTTCTTGTTTGAGCTTCATGTAAGTTATTGGTATAGGAGGAAATGATTCCATATTTCCTTTCTTTAGAATTTACACTATGTTGCTGAGTTGGTGCATTGAATAAAGTTTGTTTGGAATAGTTAAGTAGAATAAAATTGTAATTTATATTTTCCTTTGAGTATAAAATGTATTTGTATATCTTAATTTCTGAGAATACCTACTATTTCAAATGAAATTATAAAATAATAATTGGCTAAACTTTTGATAAAGTCCGAGATGACTGGTCAAGGATGGGAACTACAAGTTACGTGATTTATTCAATCAGTGAGAAATTCTTTTTTTAAAAAACTTTGAGATACAATTTACAACCATAAAGTTTACCCATTTTAAGTATACATTTCAACTTTTTAAAATGTTTAGAGTTATGTAACCACCACCATAATCTAACTTTAGAACATTTTTATCAATTTGAAAAGAAACCTTATATCTAGTAGCAGATGTCACTCTTCATTCTTTCTCTTCTCTTCCATCTCCCAGGCCTAAATAACCAGTAATCTATTTTTTTCTATTGATTTTCATATTCTAGACATTTCATTACATGGTATCATACAAGTGTGGTATTTTGTGACTGGTTTCTTCCACTTAGTATATCAATAACTAATTTTTTCCAATAAAATTGTTAAGTAAAAGTTCAACTGACTAAATTTTAAAGTCCTAATTGGCTTTATTAATTGAGTCATGAATTGGGCAATGTCCTGTCCAGCAAGTAGAGGGAAGCTCTAAGGGTCTGCCTAAAAGGAAAGGTTTTTAGTGGTAGGGAGTAGAACAAAAGAAATTATTAGCAAACAAAAACAAAAACAAAAACAAAACCACACACACTGTTTTAGGCAAAGTCACCGTCCTAAGGGGTCTGTCAGTAAATTTCCTAGTGTTGACCAGGAAATCCCCATGTATTTCTGGTGGGTTGAAACTACACCTAGATACTAAGGCTTGGCTTACTGACTTGGGACCTCATGATGCCTATCTTAACCTAAGTGATGCCATTTGGGGTGTGTGGTTTTGTTTTTAACAATGTTTATCGACGTTGTGTTGTTTACACAGTGCTATAAGACTTGGAAATACCAAGATAGACACTCTTCGTTCAAGTAGCTTAGAGTAGTGGTCCTTTACCCTGTATATTAGTCAAAGTTCTTAAGATTTATTATAGAAATGGCTCACACAGTTAATGGAGCTGAAACGTCCCATGATCCCCAATAACCAGCTGAAGAACCAGCTGAGCTCGTGGTGTAATTCCATCTAGGTTCTAAGACTTGAGAACCAGGAGCATCAGTGTCATAGAGCAGAAAAAGATGGATGTCCCAGCTCAACAGAAAACAAATTCACTTTTCCCTCAGCCTTTCTTTTTTTTTTTTTTCTGTTTAGGCCCTCAGTGGTTGGATGGTACCCACCCACATTGGTGAGAGCAGTATTCTTTACCCAGTCTACTGATTCAAATACTAATCTTTTCCAGAAACACCCACATGGACACCCTCAGAAATAATGTTTTACCAGCTGTCTGGTTATCCCTTAGCCTAGTCAACGTGATACATAAAATTCACTATCACACCCTATTAGACCCAAGCTTGGTTTTTCTATCTTCTTCTTTTCTTTCTTTCTTCTTTCAAAAAATGGTTTGTAGAATTCCTTCTCTACCCCAAAATGAAATTTTAGTTTTGTTTAATTAACTTTTAATATAATTTACTTATATACATAATTTAAAAAAAAACATTGCCCTCAGGGGCTGGGACAGGAAGGAATGGGGAGATGTTTAATAGGCATAGAGTTTCAGTTTTGCAAGACTAACATGTTCTGGAGCTTGGTTGGACAACAATGTGAGCCTACCTAACACTATTAAAATGTATATTTAAAACAGTTAAGATTGAAATTTTATGTCATATATATTTAACCATAAGTATAAAGGAATCAACATTGTCCTAAATGTAATATAAAAGATACATAAAAAATAATATATAATCAAATAATGTGTATATCCAACATTTTAGTTTTCAGGTACAATTAAGCTGGAAAATATAATGATGTAGTCGGATGGTTTTATCTACTAAAATGAATAAGAAGGTGGGAAGTCTTTCCTTACAAGAGGTACAGAACAAAAAAAGAGCTGAGGCATGGGTAGACCCCAGAAGAGGAATAGTTTAGGATAAGTTAAAACAAACCAAATTAGTTTGTATGTGATAGGAAAGAGGGAGAAAACATTTAATTGAAGTAGGGAAAACATGTTATAGGCTGTCAAAGGAAGAAGATGATGAAGAATGAGTTGGGCATTATTTTTTTTTCCATGAGAAATTAGCTTTTTTATTATTTTAAAGATAATTCACTCTCATTATACAAATTCTGGAAACACTGAAAAATATAAACAGATCATTCAAATTCTTTTTTTTTTATTGTTACTTAAAAATTTTTTTCCCAATGTTCCAAGATTCATTCCCCATTCCCCACACCCAGTGCTCCACGCAATAGGTGCCCCCAGTACCCACCACCAGGCTCTCCCATCCCTCCGCCCCCCTCCCTCCAAGTCCCTCAGTTTGTTTCTGTGTCTAAAGTCTCTGTTGTTTCGTTTCTCTCCCTAGATTACCCTAGTTCCCATTTGCTTTCCTTCTCCCACTGTCCTCCAGGTTACCCCTCATGCACCGCAAGTAAGTGAAACCATGCGACACTTGGCTTATTTCACTCAGCATAATCT